>JAODAL010064709.1:0-18585 GCA_025379985.1 Phyllomedusa bahiana
TCTCCCCGCCCAATGTCTCCCCTCCACCACCACCATCATCTCAGCCTCCACAAGTACCGCTCCATCATACCACATGTGTAGGGCACAGCGGTGTCACACAGTTCTACACCTGGCTTGCCTCGGCGAACGAAGTCACACAGTGGAGGAACTGCTCCACGTCATGCAGCAAGAAATCGATGTGTGGCTTTCTCCGCACCAACTGCAAATCGAAACAATGGTGACGGACAATGGGAGTAACATGGTGTCCACGCTGCACCGAGGAGGGATGGTCCATGCGCCCTGCATGGCGCATGTGTTCAATCTGGTTGTGAAAAGGTTCCTGAAGTCTTCCACCGATCTTCAGAAGATTCTGAAAATGGCCAAGAAACTGTGCATGCACTTCATCCATTCCTACAAAGCCAGGAAAACCATCCCCGAATTGCAGCGGCAGAACGGCCTCCCCCAACACACTCTGATATGCGATGTTTCCACCCGTTGGAATTCCAGACTGCACATGTTGGACCGACTGTATGAACAGAGAAAGGCCATTAACGATTTTTTGATGATCCAGACGGACAGGAGTAATCCTCTGTGTAACTTTGATGTCAGCCAGTGGCAGCTCATGCGTGACACCTGCCGTTTGTTGGGGCCATTTGAGGAGGCGACGTTATATGTCAGTCGCCAGGGCTACGGGATGAATGACGTCATTCCACTGCTTCATGTCCTGGAACAGATGCTGAAAAATCTGTCTGGGCAGGGGACTGGAGACGTGGCGACTACATCTCGCGGCCACATGAGTCCGGTGGGGACTGAACTGGAGGAGGAGGAGGACATTGGAGCAAAAGCATTGTATGGTGAAATGAGTGGATTTCCTACCCAGGTGACAAGAGAGGAGGAGCAGGAGCAGCTGGAGGAGGTAGATGGAGATGAGGAAGACGAGGCAGATGACCCGCAAGCACCGTGGCAGTATACAGTGGAGATGGAGGAGGAGCTCCTCGGAGTCACTTGTGCAGATGGCCCGCAGCATGCTGATTTGCCTGGCTAGTGACAGCCAAATAGTCAGCATCCGCAGAGGGATGACTTCTGACTCTTCACCCCCATTGGACCCTCGCGACCGGTCCAAAATGGGAGCCTTTTTCCCAGCTGCTGCGAGGGAGGACAAACTCAAATACTGTAGGGAAATCCTCCATAGTCAGTTGGCCGCTGCCTATGTGCGGCATCTGCCCTCCACTGACAGGTCTGACCGGGGGGTTCTTCAGCGCTCTCATACTACTGCAGCGGCTGCGGGGGGAAGGGGGGGGTAGGAGCAGTACCAGCTCCATCAGCAGCAACCTAAGTCTGGAGTCACTGATGAGCAGCTTCCTTCACCCGCCTAGTGAGAAGGGCACCCGCCAGTAGCAGCAGCAGCAGGACCCTGAAGGTTGTGGGCTACTTGGACAGCACTCTGCCACCCCATTTAGAAGATCCGCTGGACTACTGGGCAGCCAAACTGGATGTGTGGCCGCAACTTACGGAGTTTGCAGAGGAGAAGCTGTCCTGCGCGGCCAGTAGTGTGGCATCAGAGCGGGTGTTCAGTGGGGCAGGGGCCATCGTTACCCCAAGGAGAACCCGCTTGTCCACGGAAATGTGGAACGACTGACCTTTGTCAAGATGAATCAGGCGTGGATCGGCCAGGATTTCCACACACCAATGCCTTAGGTGTCAGACTACATCAGCCATGACGCCTCACCCAAACTGTGAGAAATGAGTCTGGGTTCAAACTACCTGCCTCAGCCACTATTCTGATGCCGCCACCCGCCTGATGCAACACATCTGCTGACAATTTCTCCATCTGCCACCAACCATCTTTACCAGGACTGGAAATTGCCACCCACCTCCACACTCTGTCATTGTGCCACTCTATGACCTCATGCTGCTGCTGCCTTGACCTCCACACTGTGTCATTGTGCCACTCTGTGGCCTACTCCTGTTTTGCCACCTCCAGAATGTCATTGTGCCACTCTCTGACCTCATGCTGCTGTGGCTGCTGCCGTCACCTCCACACTCTGTCACTGATGTTGCCAACTGAGCTCTCAGCTTGTTTTTTTTCCAGCTTTCGCTGGCATGACTATATCAGGCTACATTTCAGCTTCAGTTTTTGGTCAGTTTTGCCCTCTTAGGTGCCCAGGGAATTTTATAGTGAAGCGATTCTAAGAGCGGTGGCAGTCATCTGCGTGTCATACTAAAACACAACATTGTATGAAGACCAAACCAAGCTCCCTCTGCATATTTAAGCATGGAACAACGTTCTACAGCAACCTGCACACTCTGTGCAGCCTGGAAATAGCTGTTTTTTAATGCGATTCGTCCCGAAGCAATTCGGACCGAAACTAATTTTTTCAGAAAATTCAGCGGTCACCGAATCGAATTTTTGAGAAATTCGCCCATCTCTAATAACGATAGTTGACACAATCGCTCATCACGTATTATGACACAGGAATTTAATAGAGGCGCTGAAAGGGGTTGTCCAGTTCGAATAAAAATTAAACAGTAAGCTGCCGGTGCCAAAAAAAAAAGTAAAAAAAAAGACCATACTCACCTTCCTCTGCTCCTCAGTTCTATTTTTGGGTCTCCCTGGAATTTTGTTTAACTTTTCTTCAGATCCTAATGGAATGTCACAGCCTCAGCCCCTGATTTGCTGCTCTGTTCACATGCCTCTGCCAACATCAAAGTTTGGAGCTTTTTACATCTGAGCAGTGATGTAAGCAAAGTGGCACATCAGTGGTTGTAGGGGTGACGTCCCATTCAGAACCAAAGAGACGGTAAACAGAAGAGTGGGATGAGCCTGTGCTGGAACGGAGGAGCAGAGAAAGGTGAGTATAGGGTTTCCTTAATTTTTGGGGGGCATCAGCAGCTTACTATTTAATTTTTATTCAAACTGGACAAATATTTTAAGAATCATTTGAAAGTTTAGTACTGGATCTGGTGCCTGGAGTAAAGGTGTAAGAGAATTTAGGTTCCAGTGAGCACCATTGTTTATGGTTTGACATAAATACAGACTTTGAGCAATCCCATAATAGAATTAAAGTATAATATTTAAGCCTAATTTCAAGAAAATGGTGGAGTATTTAATAAAAGGTGGACTAAACCAGGACAGAGAACCCACAAGACACTATTGAAATGACAACTAAACTATAAATCTTAGTCAAATAGACTACACAAATTAGCAAGAGGAAGATAAAAACATTATAGTTTACTAGAGAAGTAATGTAGTAAAAGAGAAAAAAGTCAGCCTAAGGGTATAAAGAATCTGGAAGTGTAGCTAAGAGATAATTGTATCAAATTAGAAAGCATTAATTAAACATTTAATTAATGCTGCTAAAGTAATAAAAGAGGATGGAATGGTCAAATTTATAAAGAAAAGATATAAAAACTGTTATGGGGGCTGGCGCGGGCGCCGCTGCCCCCCGCGGCCGCCCCTGTGCCCGCAGGGGTCCGGCGCGGGTGCCGCGGCTGCCCTTGACCACCCCCCTGCTGCCCGGGCGTCGGCTCACTTACCCGTCCACGCTCCTGTGTACGCTGATCCTGACTGTCCTGGACGCGGCGTGCGTACCCGCTGCCTAGGGCGCGCGCGACGGCTGGTCTGGATTTAAAGGGCCAGCGTCCTGATAATTGGTCTTTTGCCGGGCGCTGGTCCTATTTAAGGGATACGCCTCCAGCACTCTCTGCCAGTTCGTTGGTGTGCGTTACCTAGTCTAGAGAGTGTTGGAAGTCCTGTCTGATTACCCGTGTACCAGTCCGTCCGCTATGTTTCCTGACCTTGCCAGTTTGCCGCCTGCACTGACCTTCTGCCCGTCTTTGACCACGTACCTCTGCCGCCTGTCCTGACCTTCTGCCTGTCCCCGACTACGCCTCTGGATTACGATTCTGTACCACGCAGTTCCCCGGCCGCCATCGCAAGCAAGTCACGTCAGGGGTAGCGACCTGGTAGTCTCACGCCGCAGCAAGTCCATCCCGCTTTGCGGCGGGCTCTGGTGAATGCCGGGGGCTACTTAGACTCCGCTCCCTGGCGTGGCTTACATCATCATCGCTTGCGGTGGTCCAGTGAATCCACTATACCCGTGACAAAAATATTTAGATCCAGGACCTGAAGATGGAGGTTTTAGGTGAACTTGTGTTTCTAGAGTTAAATAGTGCAATAGGTCCATCTGGCATCTACCCCAGACTTCTTTAAGAGAATTTGACACCAGAAAATGGCCTATTGTTTGACTCATTTTTTATGTTAAACACATTTTTTAAGATTTTTTTTTTTTTACATTTTTCATATCAATATAATTTTTTTTTTACAAAATCCTAAAATCGTACAGTTTTCACTTTGGTCTAATAACACTTTTAACATTATTCAACAGCCTCCTTATTATTAGCACAGGCAGGATTACACTGAAAGGTGACATCAATGTGTATAGATAACACAGGATCCACCAGTCACAATAGGAGATGGTCACAGCTTCCCTTCTCCCCAGCCCTGCACAGTGATTTCTTCCCAGGTCACAGTGTATGCCTAGAAAACTCCTATAGAAGTCAATGAGTCAGCTCCTGTTCGCAGGATCCTATGTCTATGAAGCTGCAGTAAAGCCTTTCTATAAATGCTGTTAAAAACAGCTCAGGCAAGATGGCTGCCCCCATAATCACATACAGACAACAGAAAAAAAATCAACAATCAGGAATTGAATATGGCTAAGAAGAAAAAATATACATCAGTACCTGGTTTTAATTATTAAAAAAAAATGGCACTAGATTCCTTTTAAAGAACTCCAGTTTCTGATTGCCACTACCTTGATATGTTTAACCAGTCCCATCAAAAAGGGAGAACTTTGATAATTGGGGAAGAAAATGTTTACCCATTCAAAAAGAATATTAGAGATAGAAGTATAACTGTTTTTGAGGATTACTTGGCCTCGACATGGGTCGATGGTCATAGTCACCTCATCGACAAATATTCTGGTTGATGATAGTTTAAGCCGATGACCATTAAAGTCTAGGGGGGAGAGCAACAACCCCCTTCTTTCTTACACCCAAAAAAGGGGCTGAGAAGCGGGAATTAACATCCACAACAGTCAAATGGATACGTGCTACATCTTAGGCAAAAACACTTAGGTTTACTGAATAAAGCACAAAAACAAAATCACAGACAATTTACTATCCCTGTCATGCACACACAGCATTGAGCCTTAAACCTGCAATGACCCACAAATTAAAAGTGCCAGAAGCATTATGATTTGAACCAATCATTTTTACTTGAACGGACATTGAATACCCTGTCCTGGACGCCAGCATGAGCCCCAAACTGCATGACCCCCACATTTAAAAAAGTGCCAGAAAAAAGGAGTCTTGAACCACCATTTTAGTTTCCACTGGACATTGACTATACCTGCCAGGGCCACAGCCCCCCAAAATTATGAGCCCCAAACCTGCATGACCCCATATTAAAAAAAGTGCCAAGAAAAAGGAGTCTTTCAACCACCCATTTTTATTTCACTGACATTGACGTATACCTGTCCTGGGCCCAACATGCATTAGCCCCAAACCTGCAATGACCAAAGATTAAAAAGTGTCGGAAAAAGAGTCTTTCAACCACCATTTTAGTTTCAACTGGACATTGATTGACTATACCTGATCTGTACCACAGTATGACCATTAAAACCCTGTCTGACCCACAGATTAAAAGTGCAAGAAAAAGGAGTCTTTCAACCACAATTTAGTTGAACTGGACATTAACTATACTGTCCTGGACCGCAGTAAGGACCATTAAAAAACCTGTCTGACCCTCAATTAAAAAGTGCCAGGAAAAGGAGTCTTTGAACCACCATTTTAAGTTGAACTGGACCTTAACCTATACCTGTCATGGAACGCAGTATGACCATAAACCTGTCTGACCCTCAAAATTAAAACGTGGCCGGGAAAAGGAGTCTTTGATCTACCATATTAGCTTCAACTGGACATTGACTATAACCTGTCCTGGTCCACAGCATGAGCCCCAAACCTGCATGAACCCCAGATTAAAACGTGCCGTGCCGGAAAAAGGAGTCTTTCAAACCACCATTTTAGTTGCAACTGGACATTAACTATACCTGTTCCTGGACCGCATATGACCGAATACACCTGTCTGACCCCCAAATTAAAAATTCCGGGAAAAGGAGTCCTTTGAACCACCAATTTAGATTTCACTGGACATTGACTACTATACCTGTCCTGGTCCACAAGCGAGCCCCAAACCTCATGACCCCAGATTAAAAGTTGGCAAGAAAAAAGGAGTCTTTCAACCACCATTTTATTTCACTGGACATTGGACTATTCCTGTCCCTGGACACAGCATGAGCCCCAACCTGCATGACCAGATTAAAAGTGCCGAAAAAGAGTCTTTCAACCACCATCTTTTAGTTTCCACTGACATATACTACTGTTCCCTTTCCTGGGTAGCCTTGCCCCTCCGTATGAGTAGTGACCAATTGAGCTTCACTTGGAAATAACTGGTGGTTAACGCACCTGTTTCCACCCAGGTGCCCCTTTTTTCTTGGCATTCTTTTTCTCTCATTTTACTCAACGTGCTGGAGGAAATTGGTCTCAGTACTTTGTTTCTCTTCCATGCTCCATACTCCATGTCCTCTGAATAAACCTACATCTGGTCAAGTTTTCCTGTACCCTCCCTTGTACAATTCAAGGAATTTTTTTACCAGCTATTTTGTACATTAAGTTTTAAGTAGTTTTAATTATAGAAAACACATTTTTAAAATAGGATGGAATCCCACCATGTTCACCTTGTTTTTTGTTTCTCTTTTTTTATTGTATTAAATGGGTTGTCTCAAACAGGGATTGCTAGCTATGTTAACAGATCATGCAAAAACAAGTCCATTTTGCAATATTTGTCCATTAACAGTATCCTACCTATTCCAGTTTCTGACAGCAACCATCACGCCTATTGAGCCATCTCTGACAATAGTGAAGAACAAATGTCTATAGATACAAAAATTTTTTTATAATGGACCTGTAGTATAGCTGCATGTCACAGCAAAATGCCCCCCCCCCCAAAAATTCAAAGCATGACCCTTGAGCCACTTTGGACAATTGTGAAGAACAAATGTTTTTAGAAACAACATTTTTTTATAATAGGACTTAGTATGCTGCATTTCAAAGCGCATGACAAAAATTATAAAAATGACTTCTCAGCCACTGGTTAAAAATTGTGAGGGAGAAATGCCACTTAGAAGCCACATTCTGTTCCAAAGGACCATGATTATTGCTTATCTCACAGCAACATGACCCCAAAAAATTATAAATATGACTTCTCAGCACTATTAAAAATTGTGATGGAGAAATGCCACTTAAAAGCCACCCCATTTCTGTTCCAAAGCCAATAATTAATAGCTGTATCTCACAGCAACATGACCTAAACCCCCATTGACTAAGTGGCGAAAACTTCTAAAGATAAAGTGAGTAAAGTGGAATACGGTGTTTGTCATGAAACCTTGTGTCTTTTTACAGTCTCTCACAGCAAAACCACAAAATGAACTGTTGGAAAAGAGAATAAAAAAATTGCAGCAAGAAAATATCATTTTAAAAAAAAAGTTTTCAAGAGGACCATTTCTGTTTGAAGAGGAATGTGAGTAACCGGCAAAAATCGGTGACCTCCGGCAATTGGGGCCACAACATCATCAGAGATCCATGCCTGATTCATCTTTGATGAAAGTCAAACGATCCACATTATCTGTAGAAAGCCGATGCTTTGTCTTAATTACTCCTCCAGCTGTGTGCTGAAGTCCCGCTCAGATATGACGCTGTCTGCTAGGCAGGACAACTCCTCTAAGGTGTGGCGAGCGAGCTCGGGCCATTCGTCCGTTTTGGAATACCCAGAAATCTATGGTCCGAAACACATACAAAAACATCGGTGTTGAGATCGCAATAGGCGTGCACCATGATCATAAGCTGGTCTCTGTTTGTTTTGATGTGTGCCCTGCATTGCCATGCGTTGGTGAGGTGGTAAATAAAGATTGCCAGAGGTCACCCCATTAAGGCTTCTGCCACTTTGCCTTCTGCCTGCTGCTGCCGGGCTACGGCTGACTTGCACTCTATGCTGTCACTTCGCTGATAGTTGTTCCACCGTGACATTTGAAGAACGAGAAAGCAGACGCAACAGATGTCTCCAGTGATCAATCAGCAGGTCTCATTTCCTGCATTTTACTCTCTATTTGGGTGGTGGAAGGAAAAGTGGCTGATTTTTTGTTTTGTACCGGGAACCAGGTAGGGGGCACCCAGTAACTGTTGTTCATTTCGATGGCCTTAATGCGAAGGATCATGTTGGAGGAAATGGAGCATGCAGCACTCATGTGAGAGATGGACCTTGATTTCCCAAGCCTCTGGGTGTGAGGGGCACTAGCAAACTGATCTTCATCATCTTCCTCCCTCCGCCTCAAATTCGCCGCCAACCTCTTTCCAAGGCAGGGACGTTCGGTAACGTCTGTGTCTAGGAATACTCTCCTCCTCCTCCTCCGCTTCCTCCCGCACAGCTTCTACACAGCCCTGACTTGCCTGAGATGATGCACTCTGAGAGCTGAATGCGCCACCTGCACTAGCCTGGACCCCAGAACCACTGCCTAATGAAGACCTGATGAAATTGTGGAACTGTCGGGCCTTGTGGATTTGATGGAGATAAAGGCACCGTGGTCTGCATCTGTGTCCCGCTCCATCCTCCGTCGCTGCGGGGACCTGTTTGTTTCAGAGTGTCCCAACGTATCGTTCCCATAACTAAGATCACCACAATGCTCATGCTGACAAGGGAATTGTCCGCACTGACCCATTTTTGTGGCTTCTTCAATACATGGCAAGGATGGGGCAGAGCTCTTTCACCTGCCTCACTCTCGTGGAGGTCCCGCACCGCTGCTTTCAGGCCATGATCACTCGTACTGCTAATGGCATTGCGCTGCTGCCAAAATCGCTGGAGCATGTGAGGGTGTGGAAATTTTCCAGCATGAGCCGACGTCAACAATGAGAACGGTTGTCGGGGAGGCCGAGCTGACGCTGCAACGCAGCAGGCGGGACAAGCAGTGTGCGAATGGCGGAAGTGCGAACTAGACTTCGAGCCTTCACAGCAGGCCAGTCCAGACCCGGGTAGCTCTTTAGAATTTCCTGGACGACAAGGTTCATGAAATGTGCAGCAAGGATGGGTGTTCCAGCCTACCGATCTTAAGGGCGGCACAGCAATTTTGACAGTTTATCGCACACACACCTAGCCTGGCACAAGTTCCTTGGCAACAGCCAGCGCTCGGTCCTCGGTTGCGAGAGCCGTCCACAGCTTTCTGACCTGTGTGTGGATGGTCTCCAAGACAGATTAATTTCAACACGGCCTGTGTTTTCTCTGGGGCACGGAATTGCCACCAAGTGACCCTTGGGGGAAAGAACCTCTGCGCAGTCCCTGCAATGTTGAAGAGCGAGCGCCGAGCCTGAGAGGCCACCGTCACCCCCAGAGACATCCAACCCAGCTCACCCAGTGAGCTGTCACAGAGATATAAGCGCTCGGCCGTTGCTTACTAGTCCATGTGTCGGTGGTCAGACGGACTTTTTCCGGCCCACAGATGGCAGACAATGCGCTTGAAATTTTAGATGCCACGTGGCTGGCCAGGGAGGGAAGGCTTTTCTGGCAAAGAAATGCCTGCTCGGGCATCTGGATATTTGGGCAGGCAAGGGCCATGACGTGGCGAACCCATCTGTGTGTCCACCAGACGGAAAGGCAACATTTCCAAGCCAAAGCCTGTCAATGCCGACATCATGCTTTTGTTGGCTTTGGTATGGTTTGGGTTAAAGTGTTTCTTTCTGCTCCCAACCTGGATAGACAGAAGGCTGGCTGCTAGACTGCCGCTGTACGGCGTGCAAGGTCGACAACTGCGGAAGGAAAGAGAATAGGATGGGTCTCTGGTGGTGCTGGTGGTACTCGGGCGACGTGGAGACTTAAGCGAGGCGATCCCTGATCCTTAGTGTTGAGCGATTGCGTTGGGCCTATTCGATATTCGATCGATAGGTCGATAGTCGGCCGCTATAGATCAGGTTTTTCGATAGTGAGCGTCGATTAAGAGCGATGACCATTAAAGTCTATGGGAGAGCAACCAACACTTCATTATACCCCAAACAAGCTGGAGAAGCTGAAATTAAACATCCCAACCGTCAAATGGATACGTGCTACATCTTCGGCAACACACTTAGTTATAAAGGTCACAGAAAAAAAGTCACACCACTCATTCACTATCCCTGTCTTGTGAACCACACATGACCCTAAACCTGCATCACACACAAAATAAAAAGTGCCAAAGCAGTATGATTTGAACCATCATCTTAACTGAACTGGACATTGAATATTCCTCTGTCCTGGCCTCAGCATGAACCCAAACCTGCATGACCCCCACATTAAAAGTGCCGAAAAAGAGTCTTTCAACTCACCAATTTAGTTTCAACTGGACATTGACTATACCTGTCCTGGGCCACAGCATGAGCCCCAAACCTGCCGTGACCTCCACATTTAAAAAGTTCCGGAAAAAAGGAGTCCTTTCACCACCATTTTAGTTTCACTGGACATTGACTATACCTGTCCCTGGGCCACAGCAAAGACCCAGGGCCGGAGTTACATGGAGTCGGTGAGACCCATGCTGGCGTCCGTCAACAATTAACACGGCGGAAGTGCGAACTCATACCCTCGAAGCCTTCTTCAGCAGGCAGTCCAGACCCGGGTAGATCTTAGAAAATTTCCTGGACGACAATGGTTCATGACATGTGCCAGGCAAGGGATGTGCTCCAGCCTACCGTCTTAATGCGGCAGCAGATTCGCCCAGTTATCGCACACCACCTTGCCTGGCACAAGGTTCTTGTCACCCAGCCACCTCGGTATTGGGGGCAGGCGAGGGCCATGATGTGGCGGAACCATGCTGTGTCCACCAGACGGAAAAGGCAACATGTCCAAGGCCAAAAAGCCTGGCAATGCCGACATTAAGGCTTTTGGCTTTGGGATGGTTTGGTTAAAGTGTTTCTTCTGCCCCAAACCTGAAGACAGAAGGCTGCAGCTAGACTTGCCCTGTACTGCGGTGCAGGTTCATCAAATTGGCGGAAGGGAAAGGGGTAGGATTGGTCTCTGGTGGGCTGGTGGTACACGGGCGACGGTGGAGGCTGAAGCGGAGGCTGACCCTGATCATGACTCTGAGGACATTGGCAGCTGATGAACGCTGGTGGTGCAAGAGGAAGGACGGAGACAGAGGATGTGACGTGGTTGGGAGTTCCGGCGTCGGTCGGCTTTTTTTTGGCCAAGTGTTCCCTCCATTTCAACACATGCATTCCGCTGCATGTGACTAGACATGTTGGTGGTGTTAACCACTTAAGGTTCTTGCCTCTACTTATGCGTTTACGGCAACAGGCGCATAGACATCGCGCTGGTGAATCAGAGGCTTGCTCAAAGAAGGCCCAGCTTGAGAGGTCCTGGACCTTTATTGACGCGATAAGCGAGGAGCGGGTTTGCGCTGACCCGTCGGCAGGCCGGAATACATATCAGCGACTTCTTCACCGCCCTCTCCCTATTTTGTGGCGGGACCCGTATTGACACTACCCCATCGTCTTCCCCTTGTCCACTGATGAAGCGCTCTGCATCAAATTCTGCGGAAAGACCAGGATGGGGATCCGCAAATGGGGGGGTGTCTCATCAATCAACAATCATCAACACAGGTGACTTGGCGTCTGACTTTCTGCATCAAAGCTGCGGGCCTACAAGCAAGGGGCACTGCAAGGCGTTGCCGACCGCCCGGTATTTTGCGATTGAACTACTTCCTTCACCTCCTCTGATGGCATCAGTAAACTGGGCGTCAGAGCAGACTAAATCATCCTCTGATCTTTTAACATGCCTTTCTGACCCCAACCGCATTTTGTCATCAAAGAGGTCTTCAGACAATGGATTATCCACAATGGTGGGTACACGAGTTTGACATTTGGGCCGCTTCATGTTGGACGGATCCTGATGGATGCTGATGACGACATTGTGGCCGTGACTGTAGGATGAGGAGGTAAGAACTGCTAATGCCAGTTGCATTAACCACTGACGGACAGATTGGCTGACGATGTTCGTTACTTAGATTCACAGGGCCCTGACCCAGCGATGACAGGCCTGACGGTCCTGCAACTGACGATCCGCTGGCATGCGTGTTGTCGCCAGGCCTGGAAGGAGCACTCTTCTCTCGTACCTCTACTCCATTTCCTACCCCCCTCTTTGCTCTCTTACCACCTGAATTTCTCTTCCATGTTCAGAAATATAAAAATTTGCAGAAGGTAAGGAAGAGTTTTGGAAGTCTCTTATTAAAAGACGCCAATCACAGCTATTCGCAAATCCCTCAAATCAAACCAAATTGCTGGATTCAAATTTAACTGGCAAAGTAGATCTATCAACAAAGCTTGACTGACCCAAAAGGTGAAAAAAACACCTGTCTAAAATGTATACGGATATTAAAAGGTATTTTTGGCACCTTTCAATTCACCTGTGGTGACTACAAATGCGTATTCAAATTTAACTGCAAAGTAGATCTATCAACAAAGCTGGCCGTGCGCCAAAGTGAAAAAACACGTATCTGAAAGAAATTCGGAAAATAAAAGGTATTTTTGGCACCTATCAATTCACCTGTGGGTGACTACAACATTGCTGTATTCAAATGTTAACTGCAAAGTAGATCTATCAACAAAGCTGGGCCTGCGCCAAAGTGGAAAAGACACGTATCTGAAATGAGTTCGGTTAATAAAAGTAATTTTGGCCACCTATTCCATCACCTGTGGTGACTACAAAATTGCTTTATTCAAATTTAACTTGTCAAAGTAGATCTATCAACAAAGCTGGCCTGCGCCAAAGTGAAAACACACGTATCTGTAATGTATTCGATAATAAAAGGTATTTTTGGCACCTATACAATTCACCTGTGGAAACTACACAACTGCTGATTCAAATTTAACTGCAAGGTGGCTCTATCAACAAATCTGACTGGGCAAAAGTGCAAAAAACACTATCTGTAATGTATTCGGATAATAAAGGTAATTTTTGGCACCTATTAATTCACCTGTGGTAACTACACAATGCTGGATTCAAATTTAAACTGCAAGGAGGCTCTATCAACAAATTCTGGACTGGGCAACAAAAGTGCAAAAACACGTATCTGTAATGTATTCGGATTAATAAAAAGTATTTTTTGCACCTATCAATTCACCTGTGGTGACTACAAAATTCTGTAATCACATTATAAGGAAAGGTGCCTTAATGAACAAAGGCTGTGAGTGCGCCAAAGTGAAAAAACACGTATCATTAATGTATTCCGATAATAAAAGGTATTTTTTGGCACCTACCAATTCACCTGTGGTGACTACAAAATTGCTGTATTCACATTTAGGTGCAAGGTGCCTCAATGAACAAAGCTGTAGTGCGAAAAAGTTAAAAAAAACTTAACTGTAATGTATTTGGATAAAAAAATTAATTTTTGGCACCTTCTCAATTCACCTGTGGTGACTACAAAATGCTGTATTCCAACATTTAACTGCAAGGTGACCTCAATGAACAAAGCTGTAGAGCGCCAAAGTGAAAAAACACGTAACTGTAATGTATTCGGATAATAAAAGATATTTTGGCACCTTTCAATTCACCTGTGGTGACTACAAAATTGCTGTATGTCACATTAAAGTGCAAGAGGTGCCTCAATGAACAAAGCTGTAGTGCGCCAAAGGTGAAAAAACACGTATTCTGTAATGTATTCCAGATAATAAAAGGTATCTTTTTTGGCACTTTCAATCATCTGTGGTGGACTACAAAATTGCTGTATTCACATTTAGTGGCAAGGTTCCTCAATGAACACAGCTGTATGCGGTCAAAATGAAAAAACACGTAACTGTATGTTATTCGGATAATAAAAGGTATTTTAGGGCATCCTTTCATTCACCTGGTTGGTGACTACAAAATTGCTGTATTCACATTTAACTGCAAGGTTCCTCAATGACAAAGCCGTAAGTTGCGCCAAAGTTGAAAAAACCACGGTATCTGTAAAGTATTCAGATAATAAAAGTGTATTTTTGGCACCTTTCAATTCACGTGTTGGTGAAAAAAAAAAAAACTAAAAAATTGCTGTATACACATTTAAGTGGCAAGGTGCATCAATGAACAAAGCTGTACTGCGGCCAAAGTGGAAAAAACACGAATCTGAATGTATTCGGAAAAATAAAAGGTATTTTTGGCAGCCTATCAACCTGTGCTGACTACAAAACTTCTGTGGTTTCTAATTTAACTTGCAAGGTGGCTATATCAACAAAGCTGGAATGGGCAAATTGGAAAACAGAAGACCTATCTGAAATGTATACATGATAATTAAAAGAAAGTTTGCACCTAACAAAGAGACCTGCAGTTACTAGAAAAGGATGTTATCCTAATATAATTCAGGCTGCCGAATATCCATGAAATATTACAATAGAAAACTGTTAATAATAAAGCTATAGCAGTGCAATTTCAACACTAAGTCGAGGTGAAATTTATCCAGTATTCTTTAAAGAGCTTGTCTGTGTCGCACCCGCGGCCCCTCTCCCCCCCCCCCCCGCCCCCCCGCTCCCCGGTCTCGTGACTGTTTACACGGTAGATTGCTCCTTTAAAAATTTCTCTACCTAACATACATAAAATTTTCCAATCTCTGATCTAACACTAGTTTGAAGGATCACAGCTAACAGTAAGAGTCTTTCTCGTGAAGAAATATAATAATTTCGCTGGACACAGGCAAAGCGCACGTCCTACTGCTAGAGACGCTGAGAGGACACTGATCATGACAGGAAGGGCGTTCTATGTAAAATGAGGTCATGTGATTTCTCCATGCCATCGCAACCATACACATCCCAGTTCATGACGTCCACACACATCTCACCCTGACTCTATCTGTAAGCATGATTTTGCTGGCCGCCAAAATGACAGGAAGCGCCGAAAAAGGCGCAATCTTAAAGATGATTCACAGAATTAAACCTAAATTATCGCATGATCTAAAAATTTCGATCAACATAAAAACTGTGCCGATTTCAACTTTGTCGATAATAATCGCTCAACACTACTAAAGAATCAATATTAATTAAGTTAAATGTTGTTTCCTCATTATCATGTACTGTAAATTGTGAAGCATCTATAGGTATAAGTGTAGGAGAAAAAACATTATTAATTTCCATTTTAGAAGGATTATACCTTTTTAAGTTTTTCAAATCCTTACCTTATTTTCTGTGCCTTTAGTGCTAGTGTCATCATAGAAGAACTAGTTTGTGTAGTCTCTAATTTTTGTGCAATGTCTGGTTTTTCTATAGTTTACAAAGGTGATATAACATTTTCATCCTTTCTTTCTGAAATAATAAATTTAGTTTTTTTCAGATTGTGCTAATGTCTTATTAGACAAAGTATCAATATTCAGTTGCAGTTGTTTTCCATCTACAGGAATTTTTGTTATATTAGAAGGATTTTTTGGTCACCCAAAAGTGAGTGATCTACAGCGTGTTTTATATTATTATTCCTACTTTCTATCTTCCCATCATTCTGATTTTTAGACTTATTGTTATTGTGATGTTTGGAGTTGAAATACGATGTGGATCTAGTATTATTGATCTTCATTCCTTTGTCCAAAGGAGGATTATTGTATCTGTAGGTATTGTATTATTTTTCTCTTTGTATTCTCCTTTCACAGTTGTCAATTAATCATTATTATCGGCAATCGCTTAGTGTATAAGGTTTTAAGCTCTTTTATGAAGTTTTAATATAATAAACTTTAAAATATAGAACTTTACATTGCCTGCAAGGCCAGCTTTTTCCATAGCAAGCGCCAGAATGCTATTTTTTATTTTGACTTATAAACAATATCACATGTATACTCAAATTAGTAATACAAAACATATCAGTAAATATTTATAGGTCATACTACAGAGCATAAATATATTGTGAGCTTTAGCGGCTCTGGGATCTTGGCACACGTGTGTTTTCAGGCAGAGACAGAGACAGATCTTCGGGTGCAAAAATACAGGGCCTCTGGTATTTTATTTAGCAGTCAAACAAAAACAACAAGTGCAAAGGCATGCACCGACAATAAACAAAACAACCGCCTTCCGTCTGGGCTCTAACTAACAAAAGGACCAACTTACTATCAGCTTGTAAGTTTCCTGGCTGGATCTTCCAGCGTGTCTCCTCTCCAGACTTAAAGAAGCCTGGGAGTTTTATCTCCCTCCAGTCCAGCTTCCCTGCTGACTTTATATATCCAGGTAAAACCTGGATGGAACTCAGGAGTGGATCTTTGGGGAGTGAGCACCCACACCTGCTCTATGCTCACTCCCAATGAAAGGTCCGCCCCGGGAATGGCCTGAAAGCCCATGCTAACATTAAACGTTAAACATATGTCGACAGACCGATACAGTCCTAGACACCTATCTAATATTGGCCTTTCAATTCCCCCAAGTCTCCTTACCTAGGGGCATGTGTCTGACATTTGAAGGCGCATGCAAGGACTCTGCCGGGATATATACACCGTTATATACCCTTCCTGCTGTTGCAACCTTACAATATCTCTATGAAAAGATATAATGCAGTATTTACAAAAATGTGAGGGGTGTACTCACAAAATACTGTTTTAAATCTTTTCATGGGACAACACTGAAGACATGACGTGTTGATACAATGTAAAGTAGGCAATGTACAGCTTCTATAACAGTATAAGTAACTCAACACACAGCCATCAATGTCTAAACTGCTGGCAACAAAAGTGAGTACACCTGTAACTGAAAGTGGGCTAATTGTGCCCAATTTATCATTTTTCCTCCACACTGTTATGTGACTCATTACTGTCAATGGTTTTGGGCTGCATGAGTGTTGCCAGCTGTGGGGAGCTATAGTTCATTGAGGGAATCATTAATGCCAACATGTACTGTGACATACTGAAGCAGAGCGTACTTCCTCCCCTTCTGGGTCACAGGGCAGTATTCCAACATGATAATGACCCCAAACACACCTCCAAGACGGCCACTGCCTTGCTAAAGAAAATGAGGGTAAAGGTACTGGACTGCTCAAACATGTCTCCAGACCTAAACCTTATTGAGCATCTGTGGTGATTCCTCAAATGGAAGGTGGAGGAGCGCAAGGTCTATAACATCCACCAGCCTTGTGATGTCTTCATGGAGGAGTGGAAGAGGATTCCAGTGGCTGCAACCTGTGAAGCTCTAGTGAACTACATGCCCAACAGAGTTTAGGCAGCGGTGGAAAATAATAGTGGCCACACAAATATTGACACTTTTGGCACAATTTGTCCATTTTCACTTAGGGGTGTAGCCACTTTTGTTGCCAGAGGTTTAGACATTGAGGACTGTGTGTTGAGTTATTTTGAGAGTGCATCAAATTGTACACTGTTCTAAAAGTTGTACACTGACTACTTTACATTGTAACAAAGTATCTTCAGTGTTGTCCCATGAAAAGATATAATACAATATTTTAAAAAATGTGGACTCACTTTTGTGAGATACTGTATATATACTTATACACTAAATAGATTCCACCAAGTCTATACAGGTAATGCTAGCCCATAAGCATAGACACATATAAATGACTGGTTACTTTGTATGTAAAGCACAGATATGCTAAATATACCCATAACTGATAGTAGATGGTGGTGCCAGGTAGCACTATTTTTGAGGCACTTTAAATGTTTGAAAATTGTGTTTGGTTTTTATGATGTTCATCATGTGGTAGACATGTTAGCTTTATTCTGCGGGTCAGTTCAGTTGTAATCATACCAAATGTTAAAGATATTTATGATGTACTACTTTTACATTACAAAAACACTTTTCAAATGAAAAAAAATATTTTTTTTATCTCTCTCTTCTGAAAGGCATACCATTTACATTTTTCTGGTGATGGAACTGTGTGAGGGTACTTTTTGCTGCTAGCCCAATGGGGTACAGAAACTTTTTCATTACTTGTTATTCTATTACACTTTTTAAAGGGGTTGTCTCACTACATTGATTCTTCCTTTTTTCTTGGTTTAATTTTGAATTCAGGGGTGTGTGTACTGGCTTCTACTAGGCTGCAGCAGAAGCCAGGTCTGTAGCTATAGCAACCAGTGCTGACAGCCTATCATGAGAGATTGAACAGGTCTGTAGCTATAGTGACCGGAGGAGCTGTTGTAGCCCATACAAGAGGGGATATCTAGGAATAGGTAGGACACTGTTAATGGACACATATTACAAAGTGACTTGTTTTTGCAAGATCTTTAACATAAAAAGCAATCCTTGTAGCGAGACAACCCCTTTAACAATGATCCATAACACACCAGCAAGTCCATTTCTGAAAATAAGTATATGGTTTATTTTGTGTTGTTTTTTTTATCCCAGTTGCCATATGAAACTATTGTAAACCAGTTAATTTTAACAAAATTATACAAAGAAGGAATTTGATTGGACTCATTTAATTGAACATGTATTTTTTTTAAAAAGCAACGTAATAGCATATACCTGGGCTAATATACAATGCACACTGCCTCGTGTGTATAGTGTCTGGATTATGGAACT
>JAODAL010064710.1:0-18583 GCA_025379985.1 Phyllomedusa bahiana
AAATTTGGAGTATGGAGCACGGACAAGAGAACAAAGAAACAGAGACCATTTCCTCCAGTTTTTGGTTGAGTAAATGAGAAAAGAATGCCAAGATAAGGGGCACCTGGGTGTAACAGGAGCGTTAACCACCAGTTTTTCCCAAGTGAAGCTCAATTGGTCCACACTATACGGAGGGGCAAGCGCTAACCCTGGTTTTGGGACTGTGTTACTGGGGCTGGAGTTCTCACATTTCCGCTTCCGCACTCTGCTTCAGCAGGGACAGTTTTCTTTTGCTGCGTTCATTCAGGGCATTTTAACAGCGTGTTAATAGTTTGACGGTTGCCAGCCTGGGCTTCACGCACCCACTGTAACTCCGGCCCGGGGTTTCATGCTGTGGCCCAGGACAGGTATAGTCAATGTCCAGTGAAACTAAAATGGTGGTTGAAAGACTCCTTTTCCCCGGCATTTTTTTAAATTGGGGGTTATGCAGGTTTGGGGCTCATGCTGGGGCCCCAGGACAGGTATAGTCAATGTTCAGTGAAACTAAAATGGGGGTTTGGGAAAGGGACTCCTTTTTCCGGCACTTTTAAATGTGGGGGTCACGCAGGTTTGGGGCTCATGCTGCATTCCAGGACAGGGATAGTCAATGTCCAGTTAAAGTAAGATGATGGTTCAAATCATACTGCCTTCTGGCACTTTTTAATTTGTGGGTGATGCAGGTTTAAGGGTCTTTGTGTGGTAAAAGACAGGGTTAGTAAAGGGTGGTTTTTTATAACCTAAGTGTGTTTGCCTAAGATGTAGCACGTATTCCTTTTGACTGTTGTGGATGTTAATTCCAGCTTCTCCAGCCCTGTTTGGGTGTAAGAATGAAGGTGTTGTTGCTTTTCCCTTTGACTTTAATGGTCATCGGAGATGATCGCTATCGACTATCGAAAAACCTTATCGATGGTGGCCGACTATCGACTATCGCCCGATGTCGATAGCCAACGTAATCGCTCCACACTAATCCTGATGTAAAAAATAATGGTAAGAGACGTTCTATTCTGTATCTGCTTTAATTGTTTAATAAAAATTATCTGATTTAAAAAAAAAAACAAAGAGCAAAACTGTCTCTGAAATAACTGTTATATTATTATATGTAGAAGTCCCTAATGTAGTTACAATAGCTTTAGAAAAGAAAATGACAAAGGTAACCACCTTCCACAGAATAAACGAGAGGATACTGTTCAAAAGTCCCATTTGTTTAACATCCTATGACTGAACATCAGACAGAAGGGCATGTTCGAGAAAACCTGTCAGTTCATAGCGACATACATAAACATAAACACATATATAAATACACATATACATATATACACACACCTACATAAATACACATATACATACATGATCTATAAATATAATGCAAAAACAAGTGAAATAATGGATTATATGCCGTTTTTTCTACATTTGTATTTTTTGGGTTATTTATTCTCCTATTAGGCTATGTTGTCAGCTGCATTATAGCCTTAACTTGTAATAGAAGCCACAGCATTCTGCTAGATCTGCCACACACCAACTCAAAAAAGAAGCATCTGATGGACGCCATTGACTTTAAATTAATTTTATTCAATTACTCTGAGGAATTTGTAGTTTTTATGGTTAAAGCAATGCTGTATACATTACTATTTTTCCCATCGCAAACAGAATGTGACAGAGGATGCAAACAGTCATATTGTATGTCTGAATACTCCTCAAATGAACACATGATGTATATTTGCATAGGATACAGCAGGGTTAATAATAAATATTTTATATTGAATGAAGCATTTTTTTATTTTTTTTCATTCTTCTTTTTCTAAAAATGTTTAAAAAAAATGTTTGCAGTATTTTCAATGGAAGTGGTGAGGGCGGGATAAATAGTCATTGGTTATGGCTGAGAGTGTAATGTGACTAGTCTGTCTGACAAGCCGGATGACCTTGCAGTCTAGTATAAGAGTTGTCACACTGTGGTGAGGATGGTTGCAAAACTTACACATTCTACCAAATTGCTACAGTAACCGATCTGGGATACACTTAATTGAACTTAAGTCTGTCATGAATCAAGGCATAAGCATTTGCAATACTGACATTCAGCATACATACAACCTCTTTAACTGTTATTTGTTTTCTGGAATCAGTTCCAGGGTTGTTCCTTAATCCCTCATGGTTGTGTCTATAGCAATATATCTGCATCTGTCATGCTAGAACTGTAACTTTTAAAACATTTCAATCAACTCATAAAACACTTTAAAAGAGAGAACTTTATCCCCTTACTGAGCACACATGTGAAGATGAATTTGTGCTCCCGCAACACTTTCTGCCCAAAAAAAGCATTCTTCTTTGGTGCAAGTGATGCAGCCATCTTCACCACAGTGTGACAACTCTTATATTAAACTATGAAGTCCACTTGCTTACCAGAAAAACTTGTACCATGACACTCTCAGGCACAACCAATTACTACTCCATAAACAATTTGGATTCGTATTCTATATTGGTATCACTATATTGCAATTACTACTCCTCCTGACTTCACCATTTCCAATGAAAATATAAAAGTGCAAAAACTTTTTAAAGACCCATTGTACTTCTAAGAAGTAAAGCTTGCACAGAATAATTGGTATCAAACTTATACTGGCACTAATACTTAGGGGGACATGAATGAACGGAATTATGTCAGAAATCTTTTCTGCCAGACATCAGACACAGCCCCGTTCGCATGAGCACAAGTCCTCCCGAATGCCATTATCAGCTGCATTGCAGAGCACAAGCGGCACTTTGTAATGCGCCTGATTTTGGGGCGCACTAGAACCGTATGAAGCTATAGATTTATAGCTTCGCTACGGAAATTCTAGGCGCATTACAGCTGGAACAGGTAAACCACTTTCAAAGTGGTTTACCTGAGACTGAAATGTCGTGTTAGCGTTAGAATGTGCCAGATTTATGACCCGCTGTAGAGTGGGTTCATAAATCAGGCGCATTCTATACCATTATAATGCACGAAAAATTTGGCGTTTAAACGTCAAATTTCCTACATGTGGCCCTTATGGGCTATCATTGCTACATGTAGAAATTCCAGTCCCTTGCATTTTATACTAGTAACAATGGTCCATTCCTTTGGTGAGTAGTATACAAGATGCAACCATGAAACCAATGTATGAGACATCACAAACGAGGAAACAGACGGTGAAGCAGGCACTATGTGAACCCCGCCTGAACCCAGGAATATCAGCAGCTGCTAAAATGGAAATACATTGCAAATTGACTGCATTTTGGATATTTGAAACTCCTTTAAGATGCATATCTGTTTGATTATAACTGGAGGTCTTATTGCAATGTGTCAGTGCAAACAATGTATCGCCAAAAAAGTTCTAAAACAATTTCCATACTTGCCATAAGTAATATCTATACAAATGTCCAAAGACTAATTTTATTTTTTAAAAAGCTCTAATTTATTTTTTGTTAAAATAAATGAAGTTGAAAAACCTATGCAGTATGCATTGTTACACATTAGCATTGGGACTATACAGGTCATACCATTTGGTATTTCTAAACAGGTTTAATCTGCACAAGCAAAACTCTATTGAAATACACAAGCATTCCATTATAACTAAAAGATTTAAATAAAAAAATAAAGTACTCTTGGTGGGATGTGAAAAAGTTATATAAACTTTAGCACAGTTAATTTAAAAACTGTTTTTATTAAGTAAACATTTTTAAAACATAAAAATGTACATATTTGATATCAACCAGTACCGTACATAGTGCATTGTAACCATTTTGGTAAAAAATAGCAGAAATACATTGGGTGATAATTTACTAAGCAAAATGCATCAGAATTCTTGCCCCAATTGCACCAAAAATGTGAAAAACATAAATAAGCATCGAGGGCCACATGTATGAAAACTGTCTAAGCATAAAATGCACTTTGTTGCCTATAGTAACCAATCAGAGTGCCCCTTTCATTTTTTCAGAGCACTATATGAAATTAAAGGGAACTCTGATTGGTTGCTAAGGGCAACAAAGTGCATTTTAGACCTAGATAGTTTTCATACATGTGACTGTTTTAGGCACCAGCTTTAACAAACATGTGCCACTTTCTGGTGCAAAAATTAGGGTAATTGACATAGTTGTTAATCCATACAAGAGATAACACTTATGCATCTATGACTTCACCCTTAATCAAGGAATATTTATTCACATCCGAAATGTGTAAGCATTATCTTTTGTCTGCATTTACAATTATATTGATTTTACATACAGATTGAAAGGAAATGTTTTAATCATATATATCATATGGGATTCCAGGATTTCTTCTATTTCTATCACTGTAATTATTAGCCTTAGAAAGTACAAAACAATGATTCATATGTGTGCCACAGCCTAAAAATAACAAGTTACAATATAATGAAACTAGAAGTTGTAACCACAAGTATGAAAATAAAAGTTTCTAAACCTAGAGGCCTAAATTGCTTGGTCCTTAAGAGGTTAAGGAATATATACTTTTGTGGACACAGTCATTATAAAGTACAAAAATAATGTGCATAGAATTACTGCAATTTGTTACAGAATTTTAAATATAAGGTTAGATGAATTATTATTGTTTCAATAAGGCCATAAACATGTGTGCATTTTTATTCTCTGAATTTATTCAAATATTATTTGTTCTGTTCATACAAAGATAGAATTTTATGATAATATAGGACAGATAAAAATAAAAAAATTTTAGAGTAGGATGCTACTTCAGTACTGTGTAGAAGAAAATATAAACAGCTACTTTGACAATATATATGAATGAAAATGATGTATCTTTTGATGAAATTCATTAGACATGGCACAGAACAGGTTGCTGCAATTTTCACTTATTTTCCATTTGCAGTATTCTCAGCACAATAACATGGTTCCCCCGATAAGAACAGAAAACTACATATTTTTCTTAAAATACTGTGGTAACTGGACTGCCATTCCATTTTCTCAACATTATATTTATGGAGCAGAAAACATACTCAGTTGAATGGCTACACCTGTTTTTCCTTTTTCCACTAAATATATTTATGAATAATGTGAGTGGAATGTTCCAGTGCACAGTAAATACCATATGCATTTGTGAGATCAAAAAGGAATAAAAATGCAGGTAAATCTCATTACAGGTAATACCAGGATTGGGGGTTGTAGCTGTATACTTGCAATTTACAAACAAGCTGTCACATTCTCAAATGAACCGATCAGTTCCACTTGCCATCTGAAATCCAACCACAAAGTGTTTTCTACTGCAAACATATTTTCCATTCAGATTGAAGCAAATAGAGCATTACATTTTAATGGCATTTGATCCAATAACGCATCAGATCTGTGAGTTGAGCTGCCAATTTGTATAACACAAATAAAATAATGCCATTGTATGGTTACAGAGCACAGAGTACAAAAACACATCAATGAGACATTAGCAGTAAAATGTTACTTGGATTGTAATACAAAACTCAAAATCCATGTCCTTTTGCCAAGTGTTTAGTAAATGTACTGGAAAATAACTAGAAAATAAGTAGGAAATAAATGATATGATGTGATTTTTATTATATGAAATATTATCATATTAATTGAGCAAGCCAAACATTTAAGAATTAAATCAGGACAATTAAGTTCTGTGAAGCATACGGATAAAAAGTACTGACTTTTAGCAACAATTTTTTCAAACCATCTGGCAATTTTTACATTCCTTATTCTCGAGATTAAGAGGATTGTTTTTAACTCCCAGTAAAATCCAAATCTGACAGCGCCATTCAACCTTTAAAATTATCAACCCTCTAGATGCGCCATGCTCAAACTCATTTTTCAGAATATTTCTAAAAATCTCAGATTATTGGGTGAAGGATGTTACTAAATTAAAACATGCAAAAATTCTAACCTTAAATATAGAGATGAAAAAATATTTAATTAGATATATTACAATGGCCCCTCAACATACAATATTAATTGGTTTTGGGACAATGGAATTCCTAGAGCTTTTGCTGCCCGTAGTGGTCTCTAAATTTGCTGTTCATTCTTATAGACTATACCTTACTTTTGCAGGCTATGCCTCTTTTTTTACTGTTTTCTCCTCACATACATAAATCAAAATTGTCAATTGAAAATATCATTTTATGTCACAATTTTTGATCACTTTTTATTCAGATTTTTGTGAGGCCACTTAACATGATAATTTTATAATTTTATAGACTGGATCACTATGGATGTGGTGATACTATTATGTATATCTTTTTTGCTTTTCATTTTTTACAAAATAAAGTGATTTTTTTGTGCAAAGGGGTTTCTTTTTATTTTCAATGTATTATTATTATGATTATTATAATTATTATTTGTAGTTTTTCATTTAGCTCCAACAGTAGCACTGCAAATAAGCTTGGAAAACAATACATCCAGCCTACTAGGCTCATGGACATGGCAGACCAGGAGGCAATTAACTACTTGGCTCTTGGCTGTTATGGCAACCATCAGCACCACATTATAGCATTCCAGGACTGCCGATGGTTGAGAGAAGGGAGCCTTCATTATCTGTTAACCACCTAGATGACACAGCTACTATTGACTGCAACATCTAATTGGTTAAACAGCCAGGATCAGAGCAAGCTCTGTAACTATCACTGTACACTCAGCTTTCCTTGCACATGACTCGGGGCCCGGAAGGGCTCCCCGATTTGCAGCAGTCTCCCGGGCATACCGGGAAGGTTGGCAAATATGCAATAGACACTCATAAAAGTACAGCCTGACGCAGCCCTCTTGCTCCCCTAGATATTCCACTGTTCCAGGGCAACCATTTTATGTTGAAACCATTGTATGTTGAAACCATAACTTACTGAAAAACTGGTAAGCGATTCAAAAGCCCCCAAAATATCAATTCGATGTAATGAAAATTGAGGATTAAAGAAAATCAAGCAGATAGTAATATAACTAATACAGACAAAGAACAGGAGTTGCTCATCCTGGCACATACAATGAGCAGTTCAAAATATACAGTACTGCACTGCACCATAGAAAGCACTACTTAACCGCCAATTGGTACACTAATAATACAGATATTTCACTAGTAAAATGTTCAAGATAATCAGCTGGATATTCTAGTAGATCCCATGTGCCACAGATCAGCAGTGGTTGTGACGTATAGTGAGTCTGTTTTTAGGAAAGATCATGGTATCATGAAAAGCTTGTAATCATGAGGCCACTGTAGATTGAAAGACCACAGTGTTATACAGTACATTTTGATGAGTAGTATTAAACATGTAGGCAACAGTAAACAAAGACCATTAACAAATACATCTCTCTGCTCTTACAGGCTGAAGCAGTGGCCCGGATGCTGATGTCACTTTTGTTATCTTCATTTGTTATCTGAAACACGGGAGCTTGATTACAATATTTTGTGAAAAGCTTTAAAACTTTAGAACTCTTTAGCCTTGTGTACTACAGTTTGCAACCCTCCAGCAGTCATGTCACTATAATAGGATCATCTAGGAATGCAGAGCTGATATGACAATCATTGCCATAGAACCACAAATAGCCTGAATGGAAAGTGTGAGTCTGAAGCTGGCTGTGGCTCTGTAAAACAGCATGGTGTTAAAACTCCTTTAAATAAGTTCACCATCCCATTATAAACTACAATCTTTTGACAAATTGTGCAGAGGAATTTCTGAATTGCCAAAAGCCTTGCCATGCTAAAGTAATAAAAGGATCATATAGAGCCCTGTACTTCTTTAAAATATCTATAATGCAGTGCTTTAAACCTACTGGAAAGTTATTGAGGACCAAAATTTCACAGCTAAAATTCTAGTTATACATATGTGCATAAAACCTAAGTAGTAACTCAATTGACCACTATAGGTGGCAGTCTATCAATTTACTTTTTACCAATAGGTAAAATAAATCCAATTTCGCACCTATAGACAACCTAGTACCTAACTTTTATTGATATGGGCTAAAAGGATCTACATGTTAAAACCACAGTCCCTCTCTCTGCATAATTATCATTGTATATCTATTAGTGTATCACCATTAAAATGCTTTAATTAATCAATGCATTAATGCATTAATAATCAATGCAGCTGCTTGTAAACGTAATATATCTGCAGAATACGCACCTCTTTAAAAACATAGCAGAATTGCTATTAAAACAAATCAACAAAGATGCCCCCAGACATGTTTCACACTATAGGGGGCTTCCTTGTTTTTTTGTTTTTATAGCAATCCTTCATTGTGTTTAGAGAGGTGTGTGTAGTCTGCATTCCATTTGCAGGAAGTTGCATTGATAATTATGAACTCCACTGACATTGCAGATAGAGGTTTTAACACGTAGATCTTTTCAGCCAATATTAATAAAAGTTATGTATTAGACAGGTTGTCTCTCGAGGGTAAATTGGGCTTTAGTTTACATCTCGGTAAATTAAAAACTAGAACCTATGCAGTGGCATACATGTTTACCATGTCCCTGTATTACATGTACTGTTAAAAACTATTCATCCTCTGTATTCTTTACTACCTGTCTGCTAACATTCATATGATCAGTCTTCTACTTAGTATTACAAAAACATGACACATTATCTGCTCATATTGCTGTCACTAATACTAGTTAGGTATAGCTTAAAGTAAACTTTATGTACCAACCTTGAAGGATGTGGTATAAGCCAATCTCATATCCTGTACCTTTCAAGGAGACAAAAAACATAACAGCCAGGATAGTAACAAAAGCAGCTGCCAAGTAGTCTAGTGAGATAAAAAGACTGCACCCACTATTAAAGAACATAAGAGTTTTATTATGGGGCTCCATCATTACTTGTTAAGTCTCTGAAAGAGACCATGCATAGAACTAAGACTTTCTTAGCATCTTATTTTTCCACTATACACCAGGAAATGGTTCTAATATATGCAATAAATGGAGGCTCTACCAAATGCCATGAAGAGTCACACATCAACCACAGGTTATCATAGAATCTAGAAATATAAACACTTCATTGATGCTCACCTCTCACCAGTAAAATGAGGTTCCTGTTGGTGACAATGGAAAAAGCCTTGTCAGACTCCAGGCGAAAACTGACAATAGCAACCTTGTTCTCCAGCAGCAACTAAATATAAAAACATAGGGGGACATGTATGAAGATCGTCGCATCGAAGCGCCTGTTTTCACTTTTTTTTACCGTGAAAACTGCGCCTCATGTATGTAAGTGCTGAAATGCGCTCATAAATGCGGGGCAAATTTCGATGCCTCCGGCAGACAGACCACGTTGCCATAGGTCTGCCTATCGGAGCTGTAATGCGCCTCACTTTGCCGACCCGCATTCATACATGCATCAGAGTTTTAGAATGTGGTGCGTCCCGCCCCAGAATGCCCACAGAATGCCCCTTCATGTTAGGCGCATAACAAAGTGGCAAACCTTGCGCATTAGGTCCGTCCGAATGTGGAGCCGGCACAGTGAGGCGCATTATACGCCTGAACATGTGTGAAAGCTCCAATCATACATGTCCCACATAATCTTTTATCCGTATAAGTCAAAATATAATAGGCTGGGAGCCATACCTTTTTAACTTATATGGATTAAAGATTATGGGCAACATGTCTGAATTGTCATGCACCCTTATTTTAACTTGCCGCAGACACACCAGTTCGAAATAGTTATAGAGGAGTGTATAATACGGCAGTATGAATGAAAGTGTAATGCGCCAAACTTTGTATGCTGCACAGAGTGTAATACCCCAAACTTTGTATGGCAGTTTCTCATCAAACCTTGGCGCATTAAAAGTGTCAAACCAGGCGTACTTTGTGCCAAGTTTGGCCGTACAGCAAACATCTATAGAACCGGCAAAATACGCCAAAAAATTGCACATGCGAATTCATTCACTCTATATTTTTATATTTTCTTGGTGCTGGAGAACAAAGTTGCTATTGGAATACGTATCATAGAATCTGTTAAATGGATATGTTGTATAACACAGCTATTAAATGGATAGTCTATGGGTGATGGATGCCACTTTACAGCATCTGTAACAAGCACCCATGACTCATAAACTATAAAGACATCTGTATAAAGGAATTGGAAATAAGAAAAGCTACGAAAAGCTTAAGGTATATGCACTAAACTGGTGCCTATGATGGATAACATACAGTGACAACTGTCACTCAAAGACTATTATATCATCTGTTTAACTAATCTGTGTTTCACTCTACCACGCTATTTCATACTCTATTTTTTGTGGTGTATTGGTGAAAAATGTGACATGAATGGGACCCAAAAGCATAAAATATAATTAACCTGAGTTATGTTTTATAACAAATTAAAATGTAATTATTCAGATTAATAAAACCATATTTTATCAGTGGAATTTGAGTTAAAGAAAGCCTCTCAAAACAGAAGAAATAGCTATATAAAGCTAAGTGCAGGAGCTATGGGGAATGAATAGTGATAAAGCTTAATATCAACACCAGAATATCAACACTTCATAAGATACTATTAACAATCCATATCCATGAAGCAATATTATAACAAAGTTTTAGTCTTTGACACTCATTGTCATTAGTTTGCGGTGAGATAAAATAAATGTATCCAACTCCTCAAAAAATCTTATATTCAGTAAATGTCCTAACAATTCCCAGCTCACATTTTAGATGTTTACCTAAGAATCAGTTTCATTTCTTCTTAAATACTTTTCATTAATATCCCTAAGCCCACACCTATGCAATTGCTTAGAGGTCTGCTGTCACCAGCCTCAAAAAGAGTCTGAAGCATTCCATTAATTCTCTCTTTCCACACGTGTAAACATTGTTCCTCCTGACAATTCCTATGATTAATGTTCTACTTTTAAGTCAACGCTACATATTCTGTCATCACCTGAGAGAGGAGAGAAGAAACAAGAAGTTTCTGGCATTTGAAGTTAAGCAAGTAGTACAATTGGATGATCTACAATGCAAATATATTCAATGTATGTTTACCACAAAGTGTGGTTGGTTATGGTTAAATAAACACGAATGGCGCCTTTGTCACACTTTAGTTGTCTAGCTGACATTTATAATCCTTTACTATGCTAACGCATTGTTTCCAATGACCTATTTCTTGTGAGTAAATCCACTTCCAATTTTCCTTATCACAAGATAAGATTTTTCAACATGACAACTGGTTTAAGGCATGTTTTGTCAGTTTATCAAAACCTAATGTGAAAATAAAAGTTTTCTTTTACTTGAATTTTTTATTTCCCTGAGGAAGCTGGATGCCCAATGAAATGTGAATTTTGCTCAGACCCTAGAGAGAGATGTATTGGTTACAATAAACACATATTGTCTTTGATCTTCCCTATGTGTAGTTCTCATTTTGTCACTTAAACTTTTTGATACTGTATGTTTTTTGTTTTTATAGCTTTACATTGTATATATTTAGCACTGTGGTTTATTCTTGTGACACCAGTTAGCTGGCAGCATACTCTTTGATTTCTCTATTTTTACACAGTTTTCTATTTCCCACATATTTATGCATGTATAAAATTTTAGCTTGGACCTTAGGACATTTTATGACCTTTACTATCGGGTTTTCCTAATCACTGGTCATCATCCAATCAGAAGTGCTTTTTTGCTTTGAGATTTCTGTAGCCAGTAAGGTTCTACATATTTTGAAATTATTATTTTCTGTACCTCTTCTTTTTTTTAACAATCTAAATATTTTTACTTGAAAGCATATAATAGTGGTTACATGTTAAAATAACATTTATGGAACCTGAACACCAAGACTTAAGGTTTCCCAGCAGAACAATGTCCAGATCATCACATTATCTCTGTCAGTTTACCTTCATGCTGCATCACAGTGCCATTTCTTTCCCATGTTCCCCAAATAATGTCAAAGAAAACATAGTTCAGGTCAAGCCCCCTGTTTCCTCACTCCATGGTTCAGTTTTCATGCTTCCAGACCAGATTGGCTAGTTTTCACCTCAAAGAGCCTTGACTCAGGCCAATTCAACAGCTCAACATTTGCCCTTTTTATGACCACTTTTGGTAGGTTCTAACAACCGCATGCCGGGGGCATCATACCAGTTTCTCCACTTTGGCTATGTTCTTCCACAGTTGTTTAGGTTTTAAAATTTGGCCCATGACAATGTCACTGAGAACCATTTGCTTGCCCATTTGTCCTGCTTTCAACACAATAATATGAAGAAATTACTATTTTCTTGCTGACTAATTTATCAATCTGCTTGACAGGTGCTATTGTCACTATATAATCAATGTTACATTACGCTGTGAAAAAAATAACTTGCAGCATAACATCTGTTTAGACATAAAGTGAAATCACTCACATCATCAGATACAGTGAGTGGCTCCAGTTGCATTATATGTCCACTTGTTCTCCACAGTAATAAAATTCTCTGTCTTCTGCTGTGGCTCTCCTCTGTTGTGCAATTGTCAGTGTTGGAGTGCAAGGTCCTAATGAAACCAGGTTTGGTGGCCTATTTGAAGGGGACTCCACATACAGTTAAGGTAGTTTTGGCTCCTAAATCTACCCCTGAACTTACCCTTGGCATATTTCCTTAATTCTGATATTGCCCTGCCCTTTAGATTGTTAGTCAGATATCTGTCCTTCTTCTGGTTCTAACACCTGGCTCCACACCTTACTATGTTCACCACTTATATTCTGTGCTGTCCCATCCTGACCACTCACCTGGTGAGAATCCTCAAATTCATTCATAACTGTGCTACTGCATTACTGCCACTAGTTGACTATTTCTGTAAATTGTGACCTGAGAATCTAACTGGAAATTATGTATTTTACCTCCTTGCAAGGCTTATTGGAGAAGAATGATGAATTTTCTCACCTAAGTTCAGTGAATAACATAACAGTAACTTTGAAAAGTGGAACCAGGCCATATTTCTTCTTTGCCTTATGCAAGGTGTCTTCACAATTGGTAGGTTCCCTTTTAAAATTCATGCCCTGGCAAACTTGCTCAAAACAATAAGGCCATGGTTGTCACATGTTATAAATCATTAGCGGGTCATATCAAATATGAACTGGAAATTTTTAACTTCTTCCAGTATTGGATATTTTAATATCTCTGGCTACCAGAGTGAAATATGCTGACAAGAAAGTTCTCAAGAAAAGTAACATTATCATCACTTCCCTCGACTAGCCTGAATCTTTTATAACCTATAATTCGTAGCTCCACATGATCCTAAACTGTTAAACTGTACAGATTGTCATCAAAAGAGCAAATAAGCTGTCCAATCCTCTGGCACTGCTGAAAAACTACAAAGCAACAGTGAGAAGAGGGAGATGATATTAGTGCCTGCCACTGTCATTGTCCAAAGACAAATTTCTAGTACCCATCTTTCTAATGGATAAGAGCCACCTGAAATCCTCTCAGGTCTGTTTGGATTCTGAAGCCATATGAAATTTTAGAGAACATACCCTGAACATTAATTTTTTGGGGGGGTGTCTTCTCGAAACAGTAAGCTGAAACCCTTGTAGAGCATTGTTCTTTTGATTATGTCATACGCTTTCTTTCTAGTCACAAACTGAGAATTTTGACAGAGGATTCATCTGAAAATCCTGTTTCACTTCTGGTGCTGGGTTCTTTCTAGAAAAAAAACAGTTGAATTTTGCAGACTGAAGAAAATTACTGTGAAAAATAGGTAGCATTTTCCTTTGATCTCAGAGCTATTTGACTACTTTAGGGAGCTTGTTTGTTTGCTAAATTAGAAATTGTAGAGGCTGAAATTGGAGCAAAAAAGTAAGAGAAGAATAATATAGCATTAAAGGGAATGTGTCATCAAAAATGACTTATTGTTCAACTCACATTTTTATGTTAAACACATTTTGTAGGAATTTTTGGTTATGTTTTTTTGAAATTTTCCATATCACTTTCAGTATTTTTTTAATAATTCCTAAGTCCTGCAGTTTTCACTTTGGCCACTGAGCCTAATAATCTTCTGACACTTCCTGTTCTGTTTAGAGAGCTTTGCAGCAGTCTGCTCATTATCAGTAAAAGCAGGGTCAAACTAAAGGGAGACACCATTGTGTACAGATAACTCAGAATCCACCTGTCATGATTGTGCCTGACACACCCCTGGCTTTTGGCTCTGGTCGCCGGCCACGGACGTTGCGGCGAAAGCCATGGTTTCTGACATAACACCTTACTATTGTATTTTCTAGTGTGAACTTGGTCTTCCTCCCAGCATTCTTAACTGATTCCTGGCCAACACCCGTGGTCAGGAATCTTCCAGCACTCCACTGCTTAAGCTTGCTCCTTGTTTGTTTCTGTTTATTGACAGCCCTTTGCTCCTATCAGGTCTTCTATTACGTCCACCTATTACCTTCACCCCTTTTGGGTTTTGGCGGGTTTTTAAAGGGGCTGTTATACCTTTTCCCCCTTCCCGCTTGGGTATTTGCTCCCTGTATTTTCCCCCTTTTTTCTTCTCTCTTTATTGTTACCGACCTTTGGGGTTGCTTCTGACTTCCTTTTTGCCCCCGTACTGTAAAGCGTTCCCCCCTTTACCCGACCTTTTGGCTTGAACCCCCTTTTTTCCCTTTTCCTCATGATTTTACCGCGGGTGCCCCCCCAGTTACTGATCGGCCCCCGACCCGCTTTTGTTTTGTTTTTTTTTCTCTGTCTGTGCCCCTGTCGTGTCCTTTAGTCTTCTGGGTTTGGGGGTGGGCCCTTTAAGGATCGGGTTCCCCCAAAAAGGGAGGAACAGGGGGGGGACCTGTCAGGGCCTCACTTTTCGTGTCTTGGTGTGTGCCTGAGGTCCCTTTAATTTTACAGGGCCCCTACCCAATCAACTTCCCGGGAAAAAATTGGGACCGACCTTTCATCATCGATCGCTTTTTACGAGTTGGCAACTCAGCTTCAGGCATGGGGGGGCTTATTAATCAAAACCGCAGCGTCTGGATGCCCCTAACTAACCCCGGGACCTGGGCTTTTTGCCCCCTCGGTGTCCCTACCTGCCCCCGTGTTTGGGATCCCAACTTTCCTCATAAACTAAGATTCTCCTACCTGATCGCTTTTAAGAAATCCTGAAGGTTCCCCAACCTTCAGGAATTTGATTTATTTTTTCATTCAACATTTTCCCACTGAGGGAAAAAGTGCATTGTTTGGGCCCCCTTTCCCCAGGGCCCACCTCAAATTGGGCTTACTAACCTCTAAGCCCCCGATGGGGGATCAGTGGACCAATTTTTTTTTTGCTTTGGTCAGGTTTATGATAAACCCCCAACCGGTGGCATGGGAAGAGGCCCATTTGCTATGTATTAAGCAAGGCAAAAGCTCAGCCGAAGATTTCTGTTCCAAGTTCCGCCTCCATAATCCTGTGTTCGACTGGAGGACCACTGAGTTGATCAAATGGGGTGACTCATGTGTTTCTCATTTTATGGTGGTCCATCCCTTGGTGTGTGCTGTGATTAATGCTCATGATATTTCAGAATGTAATTCTGAATTCAATGACGTCGTTGATGGGGACATTGCGGATAATCGGTCTCTGCACCGGCCTGATGATTGCGCTACAGACCTCATTCTGGGGGCAAAGCTCAACTTGTCTGCCCCGGAACGAGAATCTTTGCATCAGTATATTGAGGAACCTGTAAATATTCCTTCTCCGGTAAAGCGTATTGCCACCTTGATTTCAAATCCAGTATCTTCGTCTACCGACTCACCAGATTCTGCTTTTTCTGAACTGTTCCCCTTTTTCTGTGAGGATGATTTCCATCTCAGGTATTCTGCCGGTGCAGGTGGTGAAACTAAGATGGAGTCCACTGTTAATCGACTGTACACAGTCTGGGATAGGAGTCATAGGACTCTAAAAATCGGGCAACTAAAGATCAAAAAACCTGGTAAAAAACGCCGACCCAGACCAAAAAATTTCCGTCTCCGAATTCCATCCGCAGATCATGCCCCCAAGTTGGTGAAGGGAAAGGTTCTCCAAGCCCACTCTGCCAAACCTAGAAGGTCTGTTGAGGGTCCGGTGGCCCCTCATAAAGGGGGGGGGGGCACTGTCATGATTGTGTCTGACACCCCCCCGGCTTTTGGCTCAGGTCGCCGGCCACGGACGTTGCGGCGAAAGCCATGGTTTCTGACAAACAACTTACTATTTTATTTTCTAGTGTGAAGTTGGTCTTCCTCCCTGCATTCTTAACTGATTCATGGCCAACGCCCATGGTCAGGAATCTTCCAGCACTCCACTGCTTAAGCTTGCTCCTTGTTTGTTTCTGTTTATTGACAGCCCTTTGCTCATATCAGGTCTTCTGTTACGTCCACCTATTACCTTCATCCTTTTGGTTTCTGATAGGTATTTAAGGGCTGTTATACCTCTTCCCCTTGCCTGCTATAGGTATTTGCTCCCTGTAGTTCGCCCGGTTTTTGCCTTCTGCTCTTTATTGTTACCTGACCTTTGGCTTGCTTCTGACTATCCTTCTGCCTCCTGTATCTGTACTGCGTCTCCCGGCTGTTACCTGACCTTTGGCTTGAACCCTGTTTCTCCCTTTGCCTCACGACTTTTTGCCGCGCTGCCTGCCCAGTTACTGACTCGGACCGTCCTACTACGGCTTTTGTGTTCTTTGTTTGTTTGTCTCTGTCTGTGCACTCTGCTCAGTGTAGCCTTGAGTCTTCTGGTTGGGGCCGGCCTGTTAAGGAGTCGGGTTCCCCAAGGCAGGGACAGGGTCTGGGATCAGTGTCAGGGCCTCACTTACACCACCAGTCACAAGAGGAGATGTCACAGTCCCCCTCTCTCCTCCCTTCACAGTGAAAACTATCCTATAGACGTCTAGGGACGAAATGTTTTAGAATCTTTGGGCATGAAGCTCTGTAAAGTACTCTCTGACTCTGTTAAAGCAGTGAAGCAAAAATGTTTCCCCAAATTTAAAAATAATAAGGCCAAATTGAGAATTCTACAATCGGGAAATAAAAACTTTAAAGGGAAAAAGAATAGGGAAAGGGGTTTGATTTTATAAGTAAAAAAAAAATTGGCGACAGATTCCCTTTAAGAACATACTTAAATGATGGTTCCCACATATCCCGCGATCAGGGGGGGGGTAAAACTCTCCCGTTTGCAGCGTCAAATGAGAAATGAGGTCTTTGATCAGTTCTGAGGTGCTGTTTCATATTTGTAATCTTAGTGTCTTCTATGACCCCAAACCCCAAGCTGCCCAAAAAGTCTAGGCAGAGGGGGTGATTTCTAAAGCATTTGAACCACAAAAAAGGAGTGTTGGTGCCACATGTACTAATTTTGTATTCATGTTGCCATTTTGGGCTGATTAAGACTTAGCCAAAACCAAAAATAGAACACCACCCTTAATATAAAATGTAACAAATTTAACACACTGTGTGCACCATTTAATAAATGTGTCACAAAAAAGATATCACAAAATAAGACTGTCACAGAATAATTCAAAACTTCGCAATAATCAAACTAGCAATCATAAATAAAGTCAGGTTTTTATAAAATCATAGTGTTTAAACCAAGTCTAAAAATTTTCCTTTAAGTGGATTTCAAAACAGACAAAGGATGTACAGACAATGATTTTATGTGAAACAGTAAAATTTCATTACACCACTGAGATATATGCTTCCAAAACATACAACGACTTGGCACTGAAATTGCTAGTATTTTATCACTCTGTATTTTTTACTTGTTAGTTCTATGCCTTGTGGGAAAAACAACAATGGACAATAAGGCAATATGTTTCTATGTTTGCCATATTTACAAAACAGTAATATATAATCTGTTGGTATCAAAATAATGCTTATTTACAGAATGCCAAAGATGACTGCTTACTAGTGATGAGCGATTAAGTTGACTATCGTCATCGGGTCGATAGTCGATATCGGCATTATCAAACGATTTCCCCAAGTCGATAATAGATTATCGCCGATGACCTTAAGTTTGGGAGAGCAAAACCCTTATTCTTACACCCAAAAAAGGGTGGGAATTGGAATTAAATCCCCAACAGTCAACTGGATACTGTAATCTTAGGAACACAATTAGGTTAAAAAAGTCACAGAAAAAAAATCACAGACCATTCACTATCCCTGAAATTTTACCCCAGCATGACTCTTTAAACCTGGATGACCCACAAATTTAAAGTGCCAAAGGGGTATGATTTGAACCATATTTTACTTCAACTGGACATTGAAATCCCCGTCCTGAAACGCAGATGAGCCCCAAACCTGTAGACCCCAGATTTAAAAAGTGCTGGAAAAGGAGTCTTTGAAAACCATTTTAGTTTCACTGGGCATTTACATACCTTCCCGGGGCCCCAGCATGAGCCCCCAAACCCGCAAACCCCCGATTAAAAAATGCTGGAAAAAAGGGGGTCTTTTTAACCCCCATTTTAGTTTCATGGACATTGACTATACTGCCTGGGCTAAACATGACCCCCAAAATGATGACCCCAAATTTTAAAAAATGCGGAAAAAGGAGTTTCAACCACCATTTTGTTGAATGGACTGATAATTGTCCCGTACCGAGTAGACCATTAAACCCATCTACCCCAGTTTAAAAAAATGCCGGGAAAAAGGAGTCTTTTAACCACCCTTTTTTGTTTCATGGACTTGACTATACCTGTCCTGGGTACAAAAC
>JAODAL010064711.1:0-18583 GCA_025379985.1 Phyllomedusa bahiana
TGAAACCAAGTGGGGTGCGTCGGGGGGCGGGGGTTGGGTATGTCCCCGGAAGCGAGGGGGGAAAGCAGGTAGAGAGTGGGGAGGTGTGTGTGGAATAGAGGAAAAGGTGGTTGTGTGGGTTTTTTGAGAAAGGTCTTAATGTTGTGGAAGAGGTGAAGAGTAGAGGTCTATAATTCATTCTATGAGCCTTAAAGGAAACTTGTCAGCTAGGCAGTATAGGCAGCATGTTATAGAGAAGGGTAAACTGTACTGTTGCAGAAATTTCTTTATAAACTTCTCAGTCTCCCAAGATCATTCAATGAAGACAACATGGTAACAGGAGCTCTGCTCATCAGATCAGAACTAACTTTATTACAAGAATCAAGGGTTTTTATACCACAATGTATGCAAGGCGGATACAACATATAGAAAAGGCAGAGCCGGTTTTCAGAAACCAATCAGTGATGAGTACAATAACACGTAACATCAAATCATATTTGAATATGTTGACAAGAACATTAGAAATTGGCAGCAGGCAAATCAGATTAATTATTAACATATTGTCCTCCCAAACCAGTGATCAGTATTTTGGGCACAATGACATGAATTTGTTAGTTAGGAAAACATTTTTTGTTTCAGTTAGCAATTTGTTTTTTTAGCATCAGCAGAACTAATTAACAGAATATAAGGCGAATGTTATTAAAATCCTTCTTCCACGATGGCTATGTAATGTAATAATTTTAGCATTATAGTTAATATTATTTTATATCATTACTCTCTCTTATAATTTATATAATTAATTAGACATCAAATATATACTACCCCTGGTTATTGTCCAGAATGGACATATGTTGTTGGGGATTGCAGAGCAAATGTGTACATTCATAATGTTCTGATTTTTAGGCCGCTTTGGTTTAGAAAAAGCAGAACTAAATAACTGAATATAAGGCGAAGGTTATTAAAATCCTTCTTCCATGATGACTATGTAATGTAATAATTTTATCATTATATTTTATATCATTTTATACCAGTACAGATTAATATAATTGGAAAAAATATTCAGTATTTGTCATTTTTTTATTAAAATTTCTGTACTGTATTTACTCGAGTATAAGCGGAGGATTTCAGCACAAAAAATGTGCTGAAAAAGCCCTCCTCGGCTTATACTCGAGTCAACCATCTCTTCAGCTGTGTGCGCATTTTCTCACTGGGGAAATAGCCAAAACTTTTAATGCAGTTCTGATTCATTCTCATCTTCAGTGCTGTGACACATTAATAATTGATATCTCCTTAATATAATCTCTTTTCCCTAGATTATCATGATGGCAGCAGCCAAGTTCAACTTTTTTTTTTCATTTTTATTCAACTGCTACACCGAAGCGTATTTATTATTTATTATTATTATTATTATTATTATTATTATTATTATTATTATTATTATTATTATTTCTATGCCAGTATTTTCAACATCTACACTAAAACAGAATAGAGCATATAATTGGCCAAGTTATGATGTACTGCTTATTAATACTTGCCATATTAAGTCACACACCAGTCACTGTTTTTGCAGGTTTGGGGACATGTAAAGGAATTTCATTTGTGACTGCAGTGCAAGAACAAAAGGCTGCTCCACAGTTTACTTGCACAAAGAAAAAATACCATATGATCTTTTTGTGTCTGAGAGTATGTTTGGTACTGAAATTTATCAAGACTTTGGGGCGACATGTATGAAAACTGTTTAGTAAAAGATTGTCTTTTTTTTGCTCATACAACCAGAGTCCCCCTTTTTATTTTTTCAGAGCACTATATATAAATAAAGGGGAACTATCAATTCTCCCTCCGTGCGTACAATACGATCGTATTGTACGTGCGGGGGACGACGCGTAATCCATAGCTCTCTATGAGAGCTATGAATTACAGTAATTGCAACACGCATTTTACAGCATATTAAGCGCAATACGCGGCAAAATGACGCCAAAATACGTGCAAAATTTAAGTCGTGTGAAATACCCAAAGAGTACGGAACTAACGTCTGATGAAAAAGGAAAGAAATGGTGCCTAAAAACATCTCACTGCTTGTTGACAGCAGTGAGTTTTATGTAAAAATAATGTATTTGTCTTTTATGAAAGTTGATTAAAATGCATTCTACATCCAGAGTGCAGTTAATTTTTTACTCACTCTTGAATGTGATTTAAAGCACAAATAAATTTGGGTGACATGGTACTGACATACACCACACATTCCGAAAACATTAATATTAAACACAATTTGGAAACTGGTATTTTCCAAAGTCCTCCCCTTTACTCCCATAACTGGCATTTTACACACCATTCAATTTACAGAACAGAGCAAGCATTTCAAATTTTTAAACCAATTTGCCATAATCGATGGCGAAATAATTGCTGTCCAGAAGACCTTTAAAAACATTCCATAACAGCATATCCTTTAGCACTGTGTTTTATCACAACAGGACATACAGTATGTGTTTACAGCATTTGAAAATCCATCAGGATATCACTCAGACGTTTTTTTTTTTTTTTTCCTTTATGACTAGTTTGGCGTACTGGCTTAATGATAACTCACCCAAGCATGGATGTTAGTATTAATACTGGTCCATGCACATTGCTTTTTATTATCAATTTTAGGGTGATATGCCAAGAATTAAAGAAATTAATTTTTTACATTTAAAACTATTTTGGCTGAAGAAAATGCTTGTTCTTTGTACTGTTATTTCTCTGAAGTTAAAGTTTTGGTTGTCTTTTCTTGAGGTATTCACTAGAGAATTTATGAGCAGGGTGCTCTATATGAGTTTTTGAAAGGCTTGTGGAACCATATACTGTTCTTTGGGAAAGGGCCCCTCAAAATTTTTGATTTCCGCCTACTAGACATAAACCAAGCACTCCCTACTAAAAACATACTATGGTGGACTGTAATGTATAATTTAATTAGTCAGGGTTCCAAGGTTCTGTAAAACTGGTCGCTAAAAAATAAATTTTATCTTATAAAAACTGTATGCTTTAAGACTTAGGATACATTCATATTGAACAACTTTATTAGCACTGCACTTTTGATGTGATGCAATCAGTGAGATGTCATCACTTTTCCCTACATCACTCTGGAGGAGTTAGGGCTGGTTTAGAAGGGGGCCAGACTAGCAACTCTATAAGGCAGGGCAGAAACAGAGACCACTGAGTATCCTTTACTTGTACTATTTGCAGGGGACATAGACTTGCAAGGCACTATTTTTTAGGGCTAATACTATTCAGGAACTATCTACAGGGAAACATACTTGTCAAGGTTCGTTTACAGGAGCATTTGACTTGTCTAGCACTATGTTCATAAGGCTAATACTTCAGAAACTATCTACGGGGGCATGACTTGTCAAGAACTATTTACAGGGGGCATGGGACTTGTTTTGGCACTATCGTAATAGCACTAATACTATTGTAACTGCCCAAGCGGAACAGAGGAGAGGATGGGAGTCGAAGTCACTAATCAGGTCACAGTGGGCATTGACGTCCACTATACCTCTCTTGCCCATTACAGCAAGAGGGGGCCTTGAAGCTTGGTAGATTGTGTAACTTCCCCAGGGGGACACTCTGATGGGGTTGTAGTCTCCTGCCCATGATGTTGATGTGAGGTGCCCTTGATGTAGTGCAGGTTAACAGACAGGAGAGCAGAGACGGGGTTAACGGTGGTGAAACATAGCTCCTTTCTTTATTCTCAGGCAAGATGACCTACATGGCATCCCTGTTCCTCATAAAATAATGATCCATTCTCCACTTGTCACAGCTAGCAGCCAGGAGTGGTCCCACACTTCAAGGAGCACTCTAACCCCAGGAGAAGTGAAATCCTAAGATCTTGCTTCTTCCAGCTTGGACTACAAGGAGTTAACTGAATAAAACCCCCAGGAGAACTGAGCTTAGGTTCCATTGGACCAGGCCAGAGGCAAATGCATGACACCAACAGGTCTGCAGGCCAACACGGGACTCACTCTGCACTATGTCTCGTGTACATCCCATTGTAACTTTTCCATGGATCAGGATTGCAATCCTTTTCAGAGATGTATGTACTAAGAATATAGCAGTATGCCGACCTCAAGCCTGCCGGTCAGCAGCCCTGTTAGAAAGGATTAAGTGACCCCTTCTATCCTCCATGGAGCTTTAACTCACCACAAAGGACCTAACTTTCCCTCTGCATAGAGTAACCAACAACCACTAAAAACACTAACAGAAGTAGCTAGGGTAATTTATAACTCCCCCTCCCTCTTTTCCTGTTACCTTGGGAACCACTCTCTGGCTGCTGGTTTGCTCATTAACATATCTAATCAGACAAGTACATTCACTATGATTTGGCACTAGGAGATGGGCGAATTTCACTTCGTTCACTTCGCCGAATTTCTCGACAAAAAATAACTGCGTTCCAAATTACTTCGGGACGAATCACGTTAAAAAAACAGCTATTTCCAGGCTGCAGAGAGCCTGCAGGGTGCAGTAGAAAAATTGTGCCATGCTTTAAATATGCAGGGAGCTTGGTTTGGTCTTCATACAATGTTTGTGTTTTAGTATGACACACAGATGACTGCTGCCGCTCTTAGAATCGCTTCACTATAAAAAAATTTCCCCGGCACTTAAGAGGGCAAAAACTGACCAAAAAACTGAAGGGGGAAAAGTAGCCTGATAAAGTCATGCGAGCGACAGCTGGAAAAAAACAAAACTGAGGGCTCAGGTGGCAACACCAGTGACAGAGTGTGGAGGTGAAGGCGGCAGCCCAGCAGCATGAGGTTTAGAGAGTGGCACAATGACATTCTGGAGGCGGCAAAAACAGGAGTAGGCCACAGAGTGGCAAAGTGACACAGTGTGTAGGTTACGGCAGCAGCCACAGCAGCAGCATAAGGTCAGACAGTGGCACAATGACATTCTACAGGTGGCAAAAAAGGAGTAGACCACAGAGTGGCACAATGACCCCAGTGTGGAGGTTTCGGCAGCAGTAGCAAAGAGGTCAGACCCGTGGCACAATGACATTCTGGAGGTGGCAAAAACAGGAAATAGGCCAGAGATTGGGACAATGACACAGTGTGTAGGTCACGGCAGCAGCCACAGCAGCAGCATGAGGTCAGACAGTGGCACAATGACACAGTGTGGAGGTCACAGAAGCAGCAACATGAGGTCAGACAGTGGCACAATGACACAGTGTGTAGGTCACAGCAGCAGCCACAGCAGCAGCATGAGGTCAGACAGTGGCACAATGACATTCTAGAGGTGGCAAAAAAAGGAGTAGGCCACAGAGTGGCACAATGACAGATAGTGGAGGTCACGGTAGCAGCAGCATGAGGTCAGACAGTGGCACAATGACATTCTGGAGGTGGAAAAAAACAGGAGTAGGCCAGAGATTGGGACAATGACACAGTGTGTAGGTCACGGCAGCAGCCACAGCAGCAGCATGAGATCAGACAGTGGCACAATGACAGTGTGTAGGTCACGGCAGCAGCCATAGCAGCAGCATGAGGTCAGACAGTGGCACAATGACACAGTGTGTAGGTCACGGCAGCAGCCACAGCAGCAGCATGAGGTCAGACAGTGGCACGATCACATTCTGGAGGTGGCAAAAACAGGAGTAGGCCACAGAGTGGGACAATGACACAGTTTGTAGGTCACGGCAGCAGCCACAGCAGCAGCATGAGGTCAGACAGTGGCACAATGACAGTGTGTAGGTCACGGCAGCAGCCACAGCAGCAGCATGAGGTCAGACTGTGGCACAATGACACAGTGTGTAGGTCACGGCAGCAGCCACAGCAGCAGCATGAGGTCAGACAGTGGCACAATGACATTCTGGAGGTGGCAAAACAGTAGTAGGCCACAGAGTGAGACAATGACACAGTGTGTAGGTCACGGCAGCAGCCACAGCAGCAGCATGAGGTCAGACAGTGGCACAATGACACAGTGTGTATGTCACGGCAGCAGCCACAGCAGCAGCATGAGGTCAGACAGTGGCTCTATGACACAGTGTGTAGGTCACGGCAGCAGCAGCATGAGGTCAGACAGTGGCAGAATGACACAGTGTGGATGTCATGGCACCAGCAACAACAGCAGCATGAGGTCAGACAGTGGCACAATGACAGAGTATGGAGGTGGGTGGCAATACCAGTCATTGCTAAAGATGGTTGGTGGTAGATGGAGAAACTGTCAGCAGATGTGTGGCATCAGGCAGGTGGCGGCATCAGAATAGTGGCTGAGGCAGGTAGTTTGAACCCAGACTCATTTCTCACAGTTTGGATGAAGCGTCATGGCTGATGTAGTCTGACGCCTAAGGCATTGGTGTGTGGAAATCCTGGCCGATCCACGCCTGATTCATCTTGACAAAGGTCAGTCGTTCCCCATTTCCCATGGACAAGCGGGTTCTCTTTGGGGTAACGATGGCTCCCGCCGCACTGAACACCCGCTCTGATGCCACACTCAGGGCAGCCATACAGGGGGTACAGCCGGTACTCCCGTATGGGGCCCGGGGGAATAAGGGGGCCCGCCTGCGGCGGGCCCTCTTATTCCTCATGATAGAGCAGGGCCCGGCGGCGCAGCCGCTGAACCCGGCTCCGGCTGGCCCACAGTGTGGGTCCCGAGCTGCTGGGGGCCCCGGAAGCAGTGCCATCGCTCCCCCGGGCCCGGCCGCGCATCCGCTCTCTGCACGCCCGGGCCCTGCGTCCCAAGCGCCCAGAGATCGACCTGGGAGTTGAGGACTAATGTCCCCGACTCCCGGGGCTGCGCGGTGTCAGCGGAGCACAGCGCCACTAGCGCTGTGCTCCGCTGATCTCCCCGGCAGGCTGAACGCATGAGGCCTTCAGCCTGCTGGGCGCCGACCCCTACTAGTGACGTAGGCGCGCGGTGACGTCACTTCACCGCGCCGCCTATGCAGGGTGGCAGGAGTCGGCAGCATCTCGGAGCGGCGGGAGCGGGGCTCAGGTAAGTGGTGGTTTGTTGTTTTGTTTTTTGTTTTTTATATATATATACACTCACCGGCCACTTTATTAGGTACACCATGCTAGTAACGGGTTAGACCCCCTTTTGCCTTCAGAACTGCCTCAATTCTTCGTGGCATAGATTCCACAAGGTGTTGCAACGATGCTCAATTGGTACCAAGGGGCCCAAAGAGTGCCAAGAAAATATTCCCCACACCATGACACCACCACCACCAGCCTGAACCGTTGATACAAGGCAGGATGGATCCATGCTTTCATGTTGTTGACGCCAAATTCTGACCCTACCATCCGAATGTCGCAGCAGAAATCGAGACTCATCAGACCAGGCAACGTTTTTCAATCTTCTACTGTCCAATTTCGATGAGCTTGGGCAAATAGGAGCCTCAGTTTCCTGTTCTTAGCTGAAAGGAGTGGCACCCGGTGTGGTCTTCTGCTGCTGTAGCCATCTGCCTCAAAGTTCGCCGTACTGTGCGTTCAGAGATGCTCTTCTGCCTACCTTGGTTGTAACGGGTGGCTATTTGAGTCACTGTTGCCTTTCTATCAGCTCGAACCAGTCTGCCCCTTCTCCTTTGACGTTGGGCACAACAGGCTTTTTTCCGCCCACAGGCGCCGCTAACTGGGGTTTTTTTTTTCTTTTCGGACCATTCCGAAAAACCCAAAGAGTTTGGTTGTGCTGAAAATCCCGGAGATCACTTTTTCTGAATACCAGCCCCACCCTTTGGCCCCAAACAAAAACCATGCCACATTCAAAGGACCAAATCACCTTTCTTCCCCAATGAGTTGGTTTGAACTGCGGAGATTGTCTTGACCATTCTACATGCCTAAATGCACTGATTTTGCCGCCATGTGTTTGGGTATTAAAAAATTTAAGTGTTAACGACAGTTGGAAGGTTTACCAATAAAGGGGCCCGGTGATGGTTTTATATATAATATATATATAAAATTAAATTAATATATATATTATAATTTTTAATATAGGAAGGGGGCCCCCTGTACCTATTTCAAAGGGGGGCCTTGCACCTTTTTTTAATGGGACCCGACCTATTTCAAATGGGCCCCTGCTACCTTTTTCAATGGGGCCCTGCTACCTATTTCAAAGGGGGACCCTGCTACCTATTTCTAAGGGGGGGCCCTGCACCTATTTCTAATGGGGGCCCTGTACCTATTTCTAAGGGGGCCCTGCACCTTTAAAAAGGGGGGCCCTGCTACCTATATTAATGGGGGCCCTACTACCTTTTGTCAAAAGGGGCCCCTCTAGCTAGTCTAAGGGGGGCCTGCTCCTATGTTTAAGGGGGGCCCCTGCTACCTATCAAAAAAGGGGGGCCCCTGCACCTATGTCTAATGGGGCCCGTACCTATCACAAAGGGGGGGCCCGCAACCTATGTCTAATGGGGGCCCTGGCTCCCCTATCTCAAAAGGGGCCCTGGCTACCTATTTTAAAAGGGACCGATACCTTCTCTAAAGGGGGGGGCCCTGATACCATCTCTAAAGGGGGCCCGACCACCTATCCAAAGGGGGGGCCCGACGCTACCATCTCTAAAGGAGGGCCCTGGCGCTCCCTATCTCCAAAGGGGGGCCCTGGTTTACCAAACCCTCTAAAGGGGGGCCCCGGTACCTAAAATTTTAAAGGAGGGCCGGGGCTACCTAACCTCAAAAGGGGGGGCCCTGCTACCTAACCTCTAAAGGAGGCCCTAATTTTAAACTAAACAAAAGGGGGGCCCGCCCCTGCCCTACAAAAAAAAGGAGACCGGGGCTAGGTACCCACCCCCCTACCGGGGGGCTGACCTAAACTTTACGGGGGGTGTCTACCTACCTAAATAGGGCCTATCTAATTACCTGCACCCTTGCAAATTTGCCAACCACCTAGGGTCTTGTCTCCCTACCGGGTAATAAATTGTTAGGGGAGCACCCATTTTTTGTAGCATTATTCCAGGGGGTTAGTCCTCTCCCCCCCTTCCAAAACCCCGTAGAAACTAGACCTCTAAGTTATGGCGTGTTCCCGCTCTCCGACCCCAGGGGAGGTTGTACAGAGGTGGGTATATGTAAAGAGATGCTAAAAAATTTAGGATTCTAAAAAATTTTGTGGTAATTTCTGCAGGGATGATTGGGGGCCGGGGGCAAGTCATATGGCGGTGTGGAACGGATGGGGAAAAGAGGGGAAAAAGAAACCCAAAAGAAGAGAACACCCTTAGTAGGACGTTTCCCGGGGAGTCCCTGGATTTCGGGGGTGATTTTTTCTTCTATATTGGGTCGTGTGTAAACACTGTAAGGATGTAAAACCTAGCTGGTATTGCCCACTAGTGTCCTATTGGCGGTTTGTAGGGTTTTACCGAGGGGGTTTTTTGACCCTACTGGTCTCTATATGGGGGGTTGTAGGTTATACCTGAGCTGGTGTCTGACCTCTATTTTGGGCTCTATATGGGGGGTTGTAGGGTTTTAACGGCGTTAGTATAGTGGGAGCGCAACTTGCCCGATTTAAAAAAGGGGAAAAACCCACCCGTGATAGGAGTTCACTTTTACTTTCTTGCTAGTGATTTATTTTAGGAGGGGGGGAAGTGTGTGACCAAAGGGAAACATGGAGGGGGATTTGCATGGGGTGGAGGGGGAAATTTGGGAAGCTACTTAGCCCCGTGTCCTTTGAAATGTGAGACAGACGAAGATTTGTGACTCTCTTGGGAGGGTGTATACACCAACAATTCTTTTTTGCACACTGTATTTTTGGTGAAATGGGGCGCATTTTTTTTCCTAGAAAAGGAAGGTTTTTTTTTTTTGGGGCGGGGGGGATTGGGGTTTCTGGGGGGAGGCGATCGGGTTGCTGGGGGCGGGGTTTAACGGGGGGGCGGCCAGGTGCTTCAACTGTATGGGGCCCTGAAATTTCTGTTGGCGGCCCTGGCCACACTACTGGCCGGGCAGGGGCGCTTCCCCCCACTGCAAAAAATCGGCAATTTGCGGCCACAATCCCTTTTGGCTGCCCCCTAGTCCCCCGGTCTTCTAACTGGGGTGGCAAGTGCTGTCCAAGTAGGCCACCCCTGTTGGTTCAAGTCGCTCCAGGCCTCGCTGTGCTGGGACTGCCCTCCTCACTAGGCGGTGAAGGAAGGCCATCGTGCTCCAACTTTTGGTTTTTTGCTGATGGGGGCGCTACTGCTCCGACCCCCCCCCTTCCCCCACAGCCACGGCAGTAGTAAAATCAGGTGAAGAACCCCCCGGGCAGACCCCGTCAGAGGGGGGACATGCCGCACATAGGCACGGCCAACTGACTACGGGGGGAAATTTCCCTATGTATTTTAGTTTTCCCCCCCTCAAAACTGGGAAAAACCCATTTTTGGACCGGTAGGAGGTCCAATAGGTGGAGAGCTAGAAGTCACCCTCTGCCGGGTGCTGACTATTCGGCTGTCATAGCCAGGCAAATCAGCATGCTGCGGGCCATTGCACAAGTGACTCCCCGGGAGCTCCCTGCCCCCATCTCCACTGTATACTGCCCGGGGGCTTTCGGGTCATCTGCCCCCGCTTCCTCATCTCCACTACCTCCCCCCAGCTTCCCTGCTCCCCCCTCTCTTGTCACCGGGGAGAAAATCCATCTTTTCCCCAGACAAAGCTTTTGCCAAGCCTCCTCCTCCCCCCCTTTTCAGTCCCCAGCGGACTTGTGGCCGCGAGATGTAGTCCCCACGCCCCCATCCCCTGCCCAACAGATTTTTTATCATCTGTTCCAGGAATGAAGGGAGTAAAAAACTTTTTTTATCCCCTTTCCTGGCGACTACAAATAAATTGGGCCACCCCCGAATGGCCCCAAAAAAAAACGGCAGGTTCACGCATGAGTGCCACTGGTGACATCAAAGTTACACAGGGGAATACTCCCCCGTCCCCCGGAAATCATCCAAAAAATCGTTAATGGCCTTTCTCGTTTATACGTCGGGTCCCCAAAATGTGCAGGCTGGAATTCCACGGGGGGAAACATGCATATTAAAATGTGTTTTGGGGGGGGCCGTTCTCCCTGCAACTCGAGGAGGGGTTCCGGCTTTTTTACAATGGATAAATGCAAACACAGTTTCCTGGCCATTTTTAGAATCTTTTAAGATCAGTGAAGATTCGGGAACCTTTTCCAACCCGATTAAAAACACATGCGCCATCAGGCCATGGCCATCCCTCCCCGGTGCGCGCGGACACCATGTTACTCCCCCTTGCCTCACCATGGTTCCCATTTGCAGTTGGCCCGGAGAAAGCCACACAAATCGATTTCTTGCGCATGACGCGGGGAGTTCCTCCCTGTGTACTTTTTGTTTTTGCCGGGCAAGCCAGGTGTAGAACTGCGTGACACCGCTGTGCCCTAACTGTGGGATGGGAGCAGTACTTGGGGGTTTTAATGGGGGTGGGGAGGGAGGAGGAGGAGGCGACATTGGAGGGGGCCGCGTTTGACAACGTGGAGGAGAAACCGTCTCCTGATAATTGTTGGTGTCCCCGGGCAGGAAGCACATTCCCCAGTGGGGGAAAAAAGGGCGTATTTGGGGGCCGACTGTATTACACCCAGAAGTCCCGCGCCATGCCCCTTGCAACAAAACCGAAAAGCCAAGGACTGGGCCCCCCTTCTGTTTTTACATATTAAAAAGTCTGGTACTCCTTTTTTGAAAAGAAATTACGGGGTTTTGGAACTCTCCCCTTCGGCCGGCACAAGCCTTAGTTCTCTGAACGGTGCAGATCCACCATTTGGAAAGGGGAGGATGCAGTAACAACAACTTTAACAGGACAGGTCAGCTCTGCACCAGGATGGTGGACGCATACTGTTGTCTCTTTGCAATCGCCTCGCTGAATGACTGTGGGCCATGAGCGCGAGGAGCAGGGCATCTGGCCCGGGGAATGGTCAAAGAGAAACAGCTCCCTTCTGCAAGGGGTGGGCCTTTGACGGGCTCAATGGCATGCGTCCACTGGCGCTGCTCTGCTTTTGCTGGGGCGGCAAAAAGGACCACCAATCTGAGCTACTTTCTCCCAGGCCCCCGGATGGTGACGCGGCATTTTGACACGGGCCGTGGGCCAACGTTAGCCCCTGGCCACGCTTCATTTTCTGCCTCAATTCTACATATTCCCATATTCACTCCTCCGTGTCTTAGAAAGAACTGCCACCACCGAGTATGGGGATTTTACCCCAACCTCCACACTGGTGACAACTACCGCCGCTGCCGCGAACCCCTTCCCCTCTTTCTTGGAACGCGAAGTGGTTTTTTACCCCGTGGCCGTTTGGGGCTCCCGCTCACACTGCTGCCCCCTTTTGGCCCCCCCGTCCACATACCCACTTGCGGCGGCGCCACTCCCTACGCGCAAGCTGACCCCCTTTTCCTGACGATATGAAGCCCTTGCCTCCCCCGGTCCCAAAGTGCGTCAGTACATCATCATCTTTTTGTGCTTCATCGCACTGCGTCCTCTCACCTCTTGGTATCAGAGCTGCCCCCCCTCACAAATACTCCCATCCCACTCTCAACTCTATCTTTGCCCCCACTGCAAAAAAGCGGGGATTTTTTGCCTCATTTCTTCGCTCCAAGTACTGCGACTGCCCTCCTAAAAATTTTTCTTCCTCGCTATTAGTGGCGCTGACCCCAGACCACATAGTAGATCTCGGCTAGGGAACGGATGGACAAGGCGTTTGAGGACGGGTGAGGGCCCTGCCCCGCTCCCGGCCATGCCAACTAAGGTTTTTTTTCTCACTTCCTACCGACCTTCGGGGGGTTGTCAATGTCATCGGGGGAGGAAGTGGATGACCTAGTCAACCAATCAAGAACCTTTGGGTTGCTAAAAACACACGGACGCTAGATGACCGGGCATTTGTGGCTTCACAATTACCCCTGCTACGACGCCCCTTGCGTGCTGCGACCGGGGCCTGGAATGTTTGTGCCTCGCCACCCCGCGATAAAGAGCCTGCACCCCTCTGTCTGACATACTGTTTGTTCTAAAATTACAGACACTGTTTGTAAAGAAAACTTATATGATAAATACACACCCTTATTTGACCCAAAATGAACCCAGTAACAAACTTGGTCCCCCCTTGAAAATAAATTCGCTCCCAAATGGGCAGGAAAAAAATTTACTTTTATGTGCCGTTTTAAAAAACCGTGTATTTTACTGAATATAAAACACAAACGGCTAATTAACCTTCGATATGAATTATGCTACAGAAATTTTTCTGTGGGGGTGAAAAAAAAGTTTTTTTTTTACGAGTACCCAAATGCAAAAACAACGCTTAATTAACCCTGGGTGTAAAAATTTCGCCAAACAATTGAGCAACCACAAACTAAAAGCTTTTTAGCGTTTTACAATTTGGGGTTTTTAACCCCTACAAAACAAGAAAAAAATTTTTAATAAAACCTTGCTTGTGAATTATGTACAAAAATTAAAATTTTTGGCGGTGGAAAAAAGGTTTATTTTGTCACCACAGCAGAAAAACAACGCTTAATTAACCCCCGGATGTAAATTGCGCCAAACAATTGAGCAACCACAAACTACGAGCGTTGTACGTGTTACAATGGGTGTTTTCTCGCTACACAACAAGGAAAAAAAAGTAATTAAAACCTTCGCTTGTGAATTAGCTACAAAATTGTAATTTTTTTTGGGGGTAAAAAAAACGGTTTATTTTGTCACCACAGCAAAAAACAATGCTAATTTAACCCCCCCGGATTTTAAATTTGCTCAAACAATTACAACCACAAACTACGAGTTTTTTACGGTTTTACAATGGGCTTTTTCTACGCTACACAACAAAGAAAAAAATTTTAATTAACTTTTGCCTGTGAATTAGCTACAGGAAAATTTTAATTTTTGGGGGTGAAAAAGACGGTTTATTTTTTTTCACCACAGCAGAAAAACAACCCCTTTAAATTTAACCCCTGGGGTTTTAAAAAGCCCAAAAATTTTAGCAAACCCCAAACTACGAGCTTTTTACGTGTAACAATGGCGTGTTTTCTACGCTACCAACAATGAAAAAATTTAATTAACCTTCGTTGTGAATTACACAGGAAAAATTTTAATTTTTTTGGGGGTGAAAAAACGGTTTCTTTGGGTCACCCCAGCGAAAAACAAGCTTAAATTTAACCCCCGGATGTAAATTGCGCAAAAGAATTGAGAGCCAAAAAAGAAGTGGTATTTGTATTGTAAAAAAGCTTTTTTCTTTAAAAGAAAACCAAAAAGGAAAAGGTTTGATCCCCCCTTTATAGTCAATTGCTGGACAGATGCATTAAAAATTTAGCAGCTGCAGTGGACGACATGTACTTTAGATCCAATACCCCAAAAAATCGAAATGAACATTAAAAAGAAGCTCCCCCCCCCCGGAAAAAGCTGAGACACCCCCCCAAAAAATTGCTGTAAAAAATCATTTTTTTCAGTAAGGCTACACAATCAGCCGCAGCAGCACCTTCCCTGATCATACATGAGAGGAGTGTAGCTCCCCCGCGTCGCCCCGGGCTTATATAGTCGGTGACTCACAGAATCCCCCCGGGCTCTGATTGGCTTTATCTCTGCACATGTCATGCAGTATGCCCTTTTTTCCTCCCAGAGTCTTTGCCCCATTAAAAACCCCTGTGCTCGCAGCCCCTTTTATTAATCAAAAAAGCACCTTCGGTTTTACCCAATACCCAAAACTTCGACTTCGTCAAACCGAAGTTTTTTTCCCGAAATTCAAACAATTCCACTTGCCCCTCTCTATCAATAAAACCCCTTCTCAGACTGACAAAAAAGATTATGAGCCAAACATAGTTTTCACAGCACAAATATATAATTGTGGTTTGTAAATTAAACTGTCATCATTGTGCAAATTTAGTAATGTACAGAAACTTTTTAAACCCGGGAAAGAAAGGGTTAATCCTGTAATTACACTATTTAGAAAATATTAAGGGGGTACAGCTTGTAAAGCATTTTTAAAGGGCAGGGGGACTTTTCTATCTTATGGGCAAATATTATTAGGAACATAAAAGGGGGCACAGATTTTTAGGCCTTTTATAGGGAAAAACATGGACACTTCTTCGGGGGTACAAAGTGAGAAAAACCCAAGCAGGGGGCAATATAATACGGGGGGGAAAAAGTTGGGGGCCCTATTTTTTGGGTTTACCCATTTATGGCATTTTAGTTTAAAGGGCTCCCCTTGGAATTTTTTTTAGGGGGGACTGTTTTAAGGCTTTTTGTGAATGGGATAAACCTTTGGGTGCTATTTTCGGGGGTCCTTTGGGGTGGATGCTCTCTTTTCGGGTTTGTACAGTAAAGGGCATTATTTTTTGGGGACAAGGGGCAAAATCAATAGTGTCTTACTTTTAGCAGTGAAAAGTTGGATAGACGTCTTACAATGCGCCACATTTATCACGTGTTGATAAATCTGGAGCAGATTATAATGTCGGGGGTCAAATTTTGTTTCATCTTTAAGTTGGCTTTTTTATGCCAGAATTTGGTCGCAGTTCGGGGCGCATTTTTTTTTGTTAAAGAAACCCCCCTTTTTCTGTGAACCCCCCTTTGCAAACCAAAACCCCTTTTTGGGAAAAAGAGGAGCAGAAGCGCCTGAAACTGTCTAAAACACATATTAAATGTAGCGAAAAAGCTTTTTTTTGGTGCAAAATTTTGACAGAATTCTGGGGCAACACCTTGAATAAATTGCCTATTTAAATTTAATATTTTGGGACACACTATTTTTTATAGGGCACAATGTGGGTTTAATTTCAGAAGGGGAAACAATGACAAAATTGATTCAAGGGGGCCTTTATGTTTTTGGGAGAGGGGAACATTTGTGTTGGTATATTAAGGGGCACAGTAGGTGGCAGTATATTAAGATACATAGTTAATAGTACACTTTGAGGATTTTATATTAGTGTAGAGGGTGCAGATATGTAGTAAAGCAAGAAGTCAAAGACAATCCAGAACAGATGAGTCATGGACATATTTTGTCAACCTGGCAGTTTCTACCAGATGGAGAAAAATAAAGAGAACACGTCACATGTAAGCCCCTCAGTGTATATGTTGATCCCTTTACCTCTGATCAGTACTGGATTTACTGTATATTCTGAAATGAGATGATGGGTGGTATTGTTGTTTTTTTGTGAAACAGCAACTCCTAGCAAATCCTTACCTTGAAAGCCATACTAGATGCTTTAGCTATGGAGCACACACTTATATTGCGTGATTTAATCTGAATTAGCAAATTTTCTCTGTACTGAGATATAATTTTGATATATATATATATATATATAATATGTACATAGTTTGATTAGTTTGATTCTGGTGCTGTATTTGTGTACACTGTTTGGTTCTAGGGCTGTATATATGTATTTATTTTGGTTTTGGCACTGTATATCTGTCTTTATCTTAGTCCTTGTACTTAATGAATGTACTGTACTGACCCTGTATCTTCACATTTAGTTTGATTCTCATATTGACCTTGTGTACCTTATTTATGTACTGAGTGTGATTCTATCACAATATGTCTGTATTAATCTTGCTTCATATAATGTATGTACAGTATATAGTGAACAAGGTGTTGGAACCATATCTCTGTACTGAGTTGGATTCATTTAATATATTTATGTAATGATCTTAGTTCTGGTGCTGTATCAGTATACTGAGTATGATTCTGGCACCATATCTCTATATTGATCTTGTTTCTGGTATTATAGTTATTTTATGAGCTTGGTTCTAGCAATACATCTATGCATTAGTCACTGTATCTGTACAATAAACTTTTCTATTTGGTGGTTGTGTCAAAAAGCCAGAATATTTGCTACGCTCCACTCTTCTAACCGTGCAAAGTCTCACTAAGTGGGCTGTGCATGATTATGATACTAAATGCGCTACACTGTAGGCATCCCATATGCTGTATACGATATGAGAACCCATTGTTAAAGTTGCATCCCACCCGTTGTGATAACAGAATCATGCTATGGGCTTTTCCATGATGGTTCTGGCAGCCATGTTAAAGTGAATTGTAGAGAGAGTGTTAAAAAAGGCAGCAAAATAGAATGAGATACCAGAGTAAAACCTGGTTCAGACTGCAAGAGAACAACAATTCGGCAGATATCTCTTACATCAAAATTCCAAGCATAAAGGATCTAGTTAAGATGCTATGGCTGACCCAAAGACTTATACCTGAGTCCTATTCCCACACCCTTAGGGCTGAATGCTGTCCTGAATGCTGCTCTTAAAGCATTAAATACATGTAGCGATACATTCAAATATTTTGTAGTTAATAGTGAATCAATAACTTATAGTTATTAGTTACTTTGTGCAGATCTGATTTCACTTTGACTTGACATCTTTTTTAAAGGGACTTTCTCATTACACGCTTTTGCAAACTTGAGCTGTTGATCTCTGTTACAGCTTCAAATCCAGGGGCTGGTTTCTACTCTCAGTAGGTGTGTATTTCCTCCCAGTAGGCGGGTCTCCCCTTACTGAAGAGTTGTGGCATCATCATTCTGTGTGAGTAGTGGAAGGGAGAGGATGTCACAGCTGACAGTTCTGCAAACAGGAGAACCATAGCAGGAGGTCTGCTATGGGGTGAGAGCAGTGTATAAGGCTGTGTTATATGGGGGTAGAGCAGTATATAAGGCTGTTTTATATGGGGGGAGGGCAGTGTATAAGGCTGTGTTATATGGGTGATTGGAGCAGAGTATATAAGGCTGTGTTATATGGGTGGAGGGAGCAAAGTGTATAAGGCTGTGTTATATGGGTGATTGGAGCAGAGTATATAAGGTTGTGTTATATGGGCGAGAGCAGTGTATAAAGCTGTGTTATATGGGGGGAGCAGTTTATAAGGCTTTGTTTTATGGGGGGGGAGAGCAGTATATAAGCTGAGTTATATGGGTGATTGGAGCAGAGTGTATAAGGCTGTTTTGTATTGGGGGAGAGTGAATGTAGCAGCTACAGACTGAATAATTGCCCAGATTTCCACAGAGAGCTCGGAGATGAGCATAGAGAGGCTCACACAGCCTTTATTATACAGATACAGCCAGCAGAGAAAGCTGAGGCACCTAGTTTCACTTTAGATTTACACAGCTCAGAGGGGAGTAAGCACAGAGTGCAGGCAGCCAATCACAGAACAGGGGGCATTTACCATCTAGGAGGTGTGTCCCAACAAGAATGAATGACATATCAGTCAGCCAATTACAGAAAAGGGGGCGCGACCCGACCACCTGCAGCAGTTTTAGGTGTAGAACACACAGTTTAGCCTATATCTGCTATTCTAAATGATTTAGGTAATCCAAACCAATTGAAAAAGTGCTTATTTTTTCTGTCCCCCTCAATACAGATATGATCTTTGTAGTGAGAAAACCCATTTAAGGCTTATCAATCTCAAAATGCAAATGTAACAGATTATAAATTATTGCTGCCATGCAATAAAGTCTCCACCAGGAATTACAATTCTAAAACACCCAAAGTTAGCTAGTTACTACATTACCACTGACCATGGACACTGGTGAACACTGTTGTGGCTGGAAAAGAGCACATTTCTCCAACATAAGACACATTAGCACACAGTAGGCACTAATACCCATACAAACATTGCACTCATGAAATATTTGAAATGCATTGCTGCTATCTTGTATACACTCAAAAAGCAAGGACTTTAGTTCATTTTATTGCTTTAAGTTATATTTATAGGTCATCAAGCAGAG
>JAODAL010064712.1:0-18582 GCA_025379985.1 Phyllomedusa bahiana
ACCCTTGATTCCCACCTCATGACCTTGGCAAATCAAAGAGATTCCTTCCCCGTTTGGTCCCCGGGACTGCCATTGCCAATAGCCAGAGATTTTTTTAAAATATAATGAAGTAATTTATCTGAAAAAACTCAAACCCCCCCTAAAAATTAATTACTTGTAAAGGTTTACATTGCTCCAGATCTTTGGGTCACCTTGTTAAACCCCACACGGGGATCCACATTTTTCCGGACCACCTTTTCTACCATCTGTGAAAGTATAACCCCCGGCGTACCCAAATTTTTACCAGGGGACCTTCGTACATCAAAAAATGGTTAGAGAAGGTTCCCCCAAGGGGCCCACATTTTGGGTTTTCACCCCCAAGCAAGACGATCTCCCCCTTTAATTTGCATTCCGGGCATCCTGTCCCCGTGATAAAAAATATCATTCTGTGGCCCCCCATTAATGAGGGGCCACTACTTCATTCCCATGACCCCCCCCCGTAATTTCCCCCAAACCTCAAAACTGGGGACGTCATTTTCTAATGAAGCGTACAGCAGCATGGATGCAGTGAGCGCTTCCGTTCTCTGAACGTTTGCCCACACCCAGAACTTACTCATGGACGTTTTGATTGCTCTGCCCCTTAGGGCGAGGGGGGTTACCTTTTAAACAGCAAGCTGGTTTCCCCGGGGCTCTAGGGCCCTCCTAAACCCTTTTCCCGGGTTTTCAGTCACCCAAACCGGGGCACTTTTAGCCTGGCGCTGTTTTAGAATTTCTCCATCTTGCCCATCTCGTTTCCCTTGGGGGCTGCAGCTTTTGACCGGGCCCAAAGGGTTATAGCACTACCAGCCACTTTTCCCCCCGGCCGAGCCCTTGCAAGGGTTTTTTCCATTGCTGAGTAATAGTTGTTTAAAAACTGTGTGTTCTTTTAGTCTATTCCCCATCCCCACCATATGTGAAAACACATCAGAATCAAACACGGGTTTCAGCAACGAGACATGACAGTTTAATAAAGAAGGGTCCAGGCAAACCGGTTTTTTAAACACAAAAAAAAAACAGTTTACTTGGGCAAAGCATAAAAACAAAACCTGCTCGCTGAGCTCGACTAAACACAATAACAGCCAAAATATCCCGAACACCCTGAGGGGGCCCGGGCTAGTCCAAACATAACAAACATGCCTCTTTCACCAGGCTTTAGTTTTACAAAAAACACCCATCACAAGCCTTAATCCCGATTTAGGGGGATGGAACCCAAATTCACCTGGTGCGTAAGAGTTCCCCCCCCCATTACTTGGCGCTCCAAAAAAACGCCTTATAAGTGGGGTTTTTAAACCCTTTACAAAAACAAGACTTTTCCTAAAATAGTGTTACTGACCATAAACTGGCATTTTCCTTCACTGCACCCGGCCGCCTTGACCCATCTGACAATATAGCTTCCCCAACCACTTCCTACTTCACAGTCAAATATTTCCAAAAACTTAATCACCCCAAAACGGATCTACCTAACCCTGTAGTTATATGTATGTGTTGGGGGAGTGGAACCCGGCTATTGTTCACTCCCTAAAATCATATTGTGACTTTCCTTTTAAAGATTCTGTTCATTCTCGTTTTGGCCACCGGGTCCCCTATTTCCATTTCGGTTGTAGAAATTAGAGACTTGTGGGTAATCGTTACACAGACAACAACCATCTTGGGGGTGAAGCGGAAACACAGAGAGATCAGGGAGAAAAGACCTGGGGAAGGGTCAACTAGGATTCCGAAATGCTAGGCCCGAAGGGAGCTTCCCCAAAAGAGAAAGGAGTGTGGGGCTACATCCATGCTTTTGGCAAAGAAAGCCCCATAAGAAAAAGACTCTGTAAGATGAGAGGAGCGATTACATCAGGATTCTGCTCCCAACAAGGGACTTTCTCAGGCATAAATGCCCCACGCAAAGGAACAAGTAACAAATCTGCACCCCGCACGGTTTTTTGTTTTACCATAATGTTAATCCCCAAAACCCCATGATCGGGACATTGGTTGGGGGTTGCTATAGCACCGCCCATTTAGTGACCACTCACATTAAAGAATTTGTTAAATTATATATCTGGGAAAAGGGGGAGAGCTGGTTAAGTTGTCAGCTGCTGGTGTTGCACCGCAATCGCGATTTGAACGCAGAACCCACACACGAATGTGTTCCTGTATTTGGCGGTTATTAAAAGGTTAAAGGGTGTCGGCCGTTTCTGATAACCCTATGGGTAGGGCAGACTTATCGTGCATCCCGAGGATACATCTTGACAGTGCATGGGCAGCACAGGGAAATCTCGGGCACAAGATTGTACACAAGTGTTTAGGGGATTTGTTCACCATACGTTTCTAAAAAGTTCAGTAAACCATGCTGTTGTTGAACTGGTGTTGGAGTCGTTCTCTTTGTCCTTGACTTCGCTGTATTCCAGGAAGCCTAACTCGGTACTCTACTTACGTACGCCCAAATAACTGGAGTCATCAGCACTTAAAATTTGGCACACAGGTAAGCCAGAAGGTTTAGTCCTGGTTCGTTTGCGTGGACCTATTGTTATCAACATATTTAAAATAAATTGGAACTCACAGGGAACAGACTGGCCCTTTAAACTGAATTAGAGTTTTTCATAATTGTTACCCTTTCAGGGTTCGTCCAAGTCTTAGTGAAAAGGAAAACCAAAGTTGCAAAATTGTTGCTTTTACTTTTTCAGGGATAGAGGAAACAGCATTTATAAACAGGAAATGCTGCCTGCTCATCTGCGGGAAGGGAGGCTTACAAAACAGCAGAGTAAAAAAGAACTTAATTTGTGCAGAAAATATCCACAGGGAGATGAGTGAAGACTTAGGTAGGTAACAATTTCTTATTTTGTTGTTTCTTGGTCATCGGACAATACATTTTAAGTGTAGCTGAAAATATATTTATGTGTCTTGATATGAGGAATAATTCTGTATTGATTCAGCATTGTCCAGTAAAGAATTCTACACCGGACAATTCATTTACAAGCCTCTTTCCCTCTCAAAAGTATCTACATTTGTAGGCAATAATATTCTAGTATTTCCCTGTGCAGAACGATAATAAATTCACTAAGTTTTAAGAAGTGATGAGTAAAAGACTTTTTGGGAGTATACATGGTAGGATATATAGTTTTGTCGCCAGGAAGGTCTATGGAGAAGTTTCTTGTGTTGCACATAGAAACCAATGAGAGCTCATATAAACCAATGAGAGCTCATTTAAACCAATGAGAGCTCATAGAAACCAATGAAAGCTCATTGCAAACAATTTGAGCTCATAGCAACCAATCAGAGTACACTCCATACATTCAGAGCTCGCATTTCGACCATCATTTGAGTCCGCATAGAACCAATCAGAGTACACTGCAAGCAATCAGAGCTCATTGAACAATTAGAGGCCATATAATCCAATTAGAGCTCAATTGCAAAACCCATTAGAGCTCCATATTAAACCAATCAGAGTGCACTGGCAAACCAAATCAGAGCTCATATCAAACACAAATTAGAGCTCAAACAAGGCCAACCTGATCAGAGGCCCATGGCTAACCAAGTCAGAGGCCCAAATGCAAACTTACTCAGTGCTGCTAGGGGAAAATAATCAGAGCTCATAGAAATCAGAGAGAACTCAATAACCATTCCCAATCAGGGAGCTCCCTTTCATTTCATGTAGTTGTGCTTTGGAATAAATGAAATAGGAACATTGATTGGTTGCTATGAGCAACAAAAATAGAAATCTTAAACCTATACAGTTTTCACACATGTCCCCCTATATGTGTATGGATGTTATCTATTTGATGTATGAACGGATAAGCTGTGTGGTAATACAGTTCTAGATATATAAATTAGGGAAATAGAAAGCAGAAGTTGGTGACTCTAAAACAGATGTGGACAGCCGGACTACATAACACAAAGATCGGTGAAGGGAGTTGGTGAGTACGAGTCATCTCTTTTCTCTACAGCCCCTATCAACTAAACTTAATGTTATTTATCACATGGGGGTTAAGGGACTGTTATTATAGCATTGGATCCTTTTATTTGCACTTGAAAAACATAGTGAAGCCAACAAACAGGACTGCCTACGCATGTCAGGCTAAAGTGCTTTTAACCATGGCATGATTAGTCCTGGTGAAGACTCACTTAAAAAGCTTTCAACAACCAATAGCATAACAGATACATGATCATAAATGCAAAATGCTCAAAGAAAACAGAAACTACCATAGATATTAACTATAATGCAATATGATATCAGTGTGTCTGTTGAGACCATCGGGTGCATATGTCCTTAAAAGAAAAATCCAAAAAGTTTAATGATTCCGAAATTTCTTGCAGGTAGGTTGCCTTATCTACACTATGGTAAGAGTACCCCTTTATAATGCCTTGAAGTCAGAAAGCGAGGATAGTGCTGTTCTGTGTCATGCATTTTAAATGCAATGGGGCACGAACTCTTGTCAGAGAGTTGAGGAAAAGCTAATAGAAATTTATTTATTCAGGGTATAATCTGGACAGAGCGTTACTATCTCCTTAGGGAGCACAGGGAGTACTGTCAACACTCTGTGCAATGTTCAGAGATTACTTGTTCTGATATAAGATAGCCCACAATAATGTGATGTGTTGGCATGAAGTAAAGATGTGAACATTAGGATATTTGTCGCGTAAGACTGATATTAGTAACCCAAACAGAATTAAATTGTTTTGACACATTAGTGAAATTGCAACAGATACAGCGAATAAATGGAAGAGAATTTTGATCAACATACTGGAGATACGTTTAACCATAGTAGGAGTTTTAAAATAGGTGGTAATACAAAGGGAGGACGAGATGGTGGTATCATGTATGAATTTGCATGCACCATTTTTTGCCATATTTTACTGGTTCTATAAATGTTTGAACAGGCATTGCCTGGTTTGACACTCTTTTTAATGCAGACTAAAAGTTTTTTGGTGGGAAAAGTCCCATACCAAAGGATTTGAAGCAATATCCCAGTTTTCTTTCATCCTGTCGTTTATTTTTTTTTTAATGCTCTCTCTATATCTATTTAGAAACTGGTGTGTTGGTGCCAAGGGAGAGACATGTATGGAACTAGGAGTCAATCTGAAAAGTGGAATTTTTGCATGTCTGATTTTTCTGGGTATAAGACCTGAATGTATGAAAGTGATTTTGTGTTCATAAATGGTGTGTAAAGTTCCCGCGCCTCGCCTGTGTGTTTGCCGCATTACGGAACTTGAGAAGGCATTAGGTAATGAGCCAAACATGTATAACTGTATATAGTTAGGCTGGAAATAAGAGAAAGTCATCTTGAATAGCAATGTCAGTGTAGAAAAATATGGGACTGATCCTGCTTGGTGAACGCACAGGATCACAGCAATACCTGTGCTTTGCTGTCTCAATGCTGTTGTAGAATTAATGGGGGAGAGCTCAGCAGAGAAAATACATTTCAAATTAATGTAATAAAAAATTAGAATTTTTAGTAAAAATCTGAACGACATTATCCTGGGTTATATAAATGTAAACTAGTTTTAGATTTCTAATCTAATTTTACGAATACTTATTTATATAGGAAGATAATTGAGAGTAGATGTTTGGGGATATTATATTATTTTTATTTAATATGTTACTATGATGTAACTTGCTCTTTTATTAGCGATAATTTTAAATAATGTTAATTTTATATAGTTTGGATAGAGATATTAAATGAATTACTTTGATTTTGTTCTGGTGGGAAGTTGAGAGAGAAATTACTGTAACATTTTGTGTCCTGTCTTAACACAAAATTATTCTCCACTCCTATACTCCTCAGGTCTCAGGCAGAGCACATATTGGATATTAGGTCTGCCTGTTACGGAGATTATGTTTCAACCCACCGAAGCAGTAATGCGCCTGGTTTTTGCTGAACCACATTTATTATGATAGTGTCATCGTATAGATGTTACGTGTGTTGGTGTGATCGCCCCTGCGGAGGAACAGGCCGGTATCCATGACTAGCGCGGCAGTTAGGGAAAAAATCACAAAAAAAGAAAAGTTGGGTCGTGGAACAAATGCACCTAAACACATTCATAGGCGCCTTAGACTTCGGTAGTGCCACTTAGTTGTGCATTTTTTTTTAATGCCAGAAGAAAAAAACAAGATCATAATGGTTGCCCGCCATGTTACAAAAGAATGGACATCTGTCAGTTTAAAAATTTAATAGGATTTCTGGAGCCCAGCAAAGTGCCTGAAAATAGGAGTCTTGATCATAGCCAATATCTGACACCCCTGTTTCTAATACTGAATGATATGTAGAGGCGTCACTATACAGATAACAAGTAGATGTTCATGCACATTGTTTGAGATATTTAAATCTCCACGTTTGATTGGGTAAGTTTGAGATAAAAAAACTCATGTGTATGTGTTGAAGTAACAGTAACTCTTTTTGGAATAAGGATGTAAGTAAAATGATCTTTGTTTTGAATGACTGAATGTTAGCTTGCGTATAGGAAAATTACGATTGAGCCTTTTAATAAGAGCTCTTATAGGTTTGTATTGGAAATCGATTGGAAAGAAAGCCAGTTCAGAACTCAGATCGATCAATTTTCATTTCCATTGCGCCTTGGACTTTCTTACAGGCTCTTCAGACATGGCCAGTTGATGTTATGTCTAATCTTAGACATGAAACCGGTCTATGCTCGACGTAGGAATTAGCTTGGTAGGGAGACATATGTTTGAAGCACGTTTCAGAGGAACTCGTTGTTCCGAATCGCCAGGGGTACATCTGGTTGTTGCTAACAATGTTCCACAAACTCGCTATGGTATCTGTTGCGCAATTTCATTATTGTGTCTAAAAGAGATTTACTTCTGTGGTTAGTAAATCAGTCGACATCTTCAAAATGGTTATATTTAATTGCTCACCACTTTTTGAGGTTCATTACTTTAGTTCTCCATGTAAGTCTCCTTGGTCATTTAGCAGAGATGGTTGACCATACTATATCTATGCTCCTGACTAGGGGAAGTATTATGTCCACGCCATATTATATGATATTAAATTCTACTCAGAGAATGTTTCCTCATAGGGTTTCCTGCGAATTATCTTCACATTGCATTTCAAAAATGCGTGACACGAAGCAATTCCTGCTACTTTGTCGTTCAGAGCATTGAGAGATCAGAGCTATCCGTTAATATTGGAGGCTTGTCGCTTCTGTCGCGAAACTTCGCAGAATTAGGAGAAAGCTTTTGGGATTTTTTATTAAGGTGACATATGCCCCCAACACCTGATGTGGCGTGTCCTCAACTGATCGCAGAATACTGATATCATATTGGTTATTTAGTGTGTCTAAGTATGTCAATGTAGTTGTTTGTTCTGGTATTTCCTATTCTATTTTTGCTAGATGCTATGGTACATTGTATGTAGATGTCTCTTTCCTATAGGTGTTAAAATCGTTTTTTTAGTGTGGGTCTCTCATATGGTACTATATCTATTGGCCTTGATAGTTGTTTAAAGGTGATAGAGCTGCCGGAAATGCGCCGCAGGCGTGTGTTTTGTTAGGCTTCACTATGCTTTTCAAGGTGCAAAGGATAAATGTTTCGCGCAGTTAGATATAATAACAGGTGCCTATTGTGCAACCTTGGTGATAAATGTAATAATAATTTTAGTTAATGGGCGCTGAAGAGGAAAGGAATCATAAATGTTTCCTGTTTCAATGTTCACAGCCGCAGGATCTTTTGCTTCATTTTCTCTCTTTGGATTACCCCTGGTTGGTGCTCCCAATTTATCCGTAACCAGTTTCTGCAGTGGTGGAAGTGGACGGATGTGGGTTTTTATCTCGCGTCGCATCTATCTCGTCAGCGCGTTACACATTGGTGTTTTATTATTTTCTGTTATCTGATCTAGTCTGTTGTGTATTGATAGATATTTTCATCCGACTTTGCATATGTATATACATGTGTGCAAAGTCAGTTTAATAACTATCAGTATACAATAAATTTACAATAAACATATATAAATATGCAATATATATATATATTAGGGATAATTGTACCACTGTAAAGATCTTATCAGTACGAGCAATTATTTCTGGACCAAAGATTAAGAAGGTAGTCACGGATAACTGGACCATCACAAGAAACAATAAAGGGCCACATGTGTGAGAAAACTTGGGTAGTGTCTTAACATTCCCCTGTGGTTGCCCTCAGAGCATTCTAATAAGAGTGTCCCTTTTTTCCCAATTGTCTCACTAGTAGTGTCTACTATGAAAAATGAGTGGGGTGTATCTTATGATTGCTCTTTCTGGGCACAGAAGTTAATATTAGACTCCATAGGGACATGTTTTCGATGTCATGTGGTCCAAAGAGTATGGTTGTCTTCATGGCGGGCACGTTCGGCGGATGCGGCCAGCAGCCCCTGCTGCCGTTTCCCTGCCTCGCCCAGGGCCGCGGCCATGCGGGCATCTCGGGGGTCACCGCGAGCCACCCTCGTCCGCCACGCCGGCGTACGCTTACCTGCCCCGGCTCGGGTGAACTCGCGGACGCCTCCTGCTCGTCGGCCGTGCGTGCGCGTGCTATGCTGCGCCCTCTAAGCGTCGACCTGGCAGGCGATCGGGGAAGGCTGTGTATGGTCTAGGATCTTAAAAGGGGAGCCAGTTGTTTCTTCGGTATAAATTTGGCTTATTGCCGGGCGGCTGGGTCCTATATGAAGTTATATTCCGCCCCCGGCAACCTGTTGCAGGGATTGTTGAATTGAATGTCTCTAGTGGACGGTGATTAGTCTGAGGATGTCCATCAGTCGTTATTGCTTTATACCGTGTACGCCAGTCCGTTTCCGTACGTTTCCTGACCTTGCCTGTTTGCCCGCCTGCCATGAGACCGGTCTGTCGTGCTTCTGACCACGAAACTTCTGGGCCGCTCCTGCCCTGAATCTTCTGCCTGTCCCGACTACGCCTTTGGATTACGATTTGTTACCTCGCAGTACCCCGGCCGCCACCGCAAGCAAGACACGCTCACGGGTAAACGACCTGGTGCTCACGCCGCAAGCAAGTCCATCCGCTTTGCGGAGGGCTCTGGTGAAAAAACCGGGGGCTACCTTAGATTCCTTACGCTGGCGTGGCTTTATTACCAGCCGCTTGCGGTGGGTTCCAGCGGTTCCCACCAAAAACCGTCACATTACCACTGGAATGGATTTACCGCCAGGAGTACCTCCTGCCCGAACTCAGGGACGTTACGCCAGCCGTGCTCCCAGCAGAGTCAGCGCATCGACAGCTCGCTCGGCCTTGTTGCAGTACCTTGCGGCTCGCCTACCTCCACGCCTGCGGACCGCATGCTGTCTCCCAGATCTGTTGCTCCTGCTGATCAGCTCCTCCTGCCCTGGCACCGGGCCTTCTATGCATCGGCCGCTTCTCCGCTCGCTATGATGGAGACCCCAAGAATGTGCAGAGAGAGGTTTTCATCAGTCTGTTTTCTATACAATCGAGATGCTGGTTACATCAATATCACAACAGAGCGGGCTAATGTCACCTTTATTATTAGCCTCCTAACTGGCGGATAGCTCTCGGCCTGGGCACACTCCGTCTGTGGGATCCGAGGAGATCCGCTAGAACGGTCTAACTTGCAAAGCGCCTTCTCCAGGGGTTCCAGATGTCTTTGAGGAATCTGGTCGTACTCCTCAGCTGCCGCAGCTATTGCTCCGCCTCCGTCAGGGCGACTCCAACTGTGGGACACTACTCTGTGCAGTTCCGTCACCTAGCCTCGGAGTTAGACTGGAACAATGAGGTCTGGTGGCTTACTTTTGGCAGGCCTCTCGGTCGTAATTAAGGACGAGTCGCGGGTCGAGACCATGCCTACTCTAATTGGACGAACTGATTACGGTTGGCCACCCGGATCAATATATTCGTTTTGACGGAAAGACAACAGGAGCTCCCGCCTCCAACGCGAGTCCACGACCACGCCGGCTACTCGCTTATGGCTCCTGTCTTCCAACGCCCTCCACTTCCTCAGCCAACGTTCTTGAGGACGAACCTGCCAGGTGGAAAGGGCACACTGACCAAGGAGGGAACGCTCGCAGCGAAGTCTCAGGCAGTTGTGCTTTTCTGCTCGGCGGTTTCCAGGTGACTCTTCAATTGGTAGACTGTCCGGTGACTCCGGGAAAAACCTTCCCGCACCTAGGGCCTGTAGGAGGGAAAAAGCTTGGGTGCACTCAGTGCGTGCCTCTCCCCGTCTGAACATTTCGGTTCTTTGAGGAACCTCGCCGGACAGCACCTGCGCCCTCTGTTGACCAGATCGGCCTTCCTGGACTCGGGGTCCACACGGTAACTTTTCATTGTAGCCATGCACTGGTGTCTCAGTACGGCTTTCCGCAGTTACCTCCTGCAGGAAACCTTGTTTCGTGTCCTCCAGTCAGGTGGCTGAATGGACCTCATGGAATGCCATTCGGTTTCTGCATGCGCCTCATTTGCAGGTTGGGGGCGTTACATCAGGTGAATCTATGAAGTTTTCGTACTGACTCGATCCTCTTCTGAGATCCTTCTGGGTCTTCCTGGTTGCAATGAGCACGCTCCGACCCTGAATTGGAGAACACAGGGCGCTGAGTTCTTCATTGGGGTCCGGCCTGTCGCCACTTCACGATGTGCCCAGGGCGTCCGCCCGGGTTCCTTCAGATTGCCGTTACCAAAACTCTAACGAAGTCGCTTGCAGTCTGCCTGCTCCTTACCAGGACTATGATGATGTTTTCCGGAAAAACATGCTCTCGATAATCTCTGCCTCCGCATCGGGCACATCTGTCAATCTTTTCCCAATTGCCCTATTGATCTTGAGCCCGGTACTACTCCTCCCTCGAGCAGAGTTTACCCGCTTTCCGTCACCGGAGACAGAGGCAATTGCCGGATAGAGTTCGCTCAAAACGCAGAACATACGACAAGGCTTCATACGCAAGTCATAGTTCACCGTGCGGGAGCCGGATTCTTCTTCGTCGAGAAGAAAGTTCGAGGACTCCGTCAGGGCCCTGTAAGTCGAGTACTTGGCCTGACAACAAAATAACTGTCAAGAAATTCGTGTATACTCCCTGACTTTGATCTCTGAGCTTTTTGATCGCCTACGTGGTGGCGCAAAAAATCTTTTCTAAATTGGATCTCCTTGGAGCCTACAATCGTTGATTCGCATTCGAAAGGGGAACGAGTGATAAAACAGCCTTTTAACACCGTGATGGCCATTTCGAGTTTCTAGTCATGCCATGTTTGGTTCTGTAACCGCTCCGGTGTTTTCACAAATTACTTTTGTGAATGAGATCTTCCGTGGATCCTGATTTACGTTTTGTTATATGTCTATCTGGACGACTTTTTCAATCTATTTCTCGAGACCTGGAGTCCCACCGTCACCACGGTCCGCCTCAATCAGGTGGGCTCAGACGTCTCCGGAGTCACCAATTATGTCAAGATGGAAAAATTGTCTGTCTCGAACGTAGACCTCAATGCCCTTTTTAGGGTACATCGTGTCTAAGATCTCCAAAGGGCTTCAGATGGAATCACTGCCAAGCTCTCAGCAGTCCTGCTAATGGCCTCGTCCAGTGGGTTCTTTCGGTTTGCTTCAGCGATTTTGTAGGCTTGCCAACTCATTTTAGGCTAATTATTCCTCAGTTTCATCTTTGTTGGCTACCCTTGGTTGCCCTCAAAGAAGGGTAGCCGACCCAAATCTGGGCCTCTCGAGAGCAAGAGCGGCGTTCAAACGTCTGAAAGCCTACATTTCGCGGCTGCCGCTTCCTGTTGTCTCTCTCGTCGCGGCCCTCAGCCGCACGTTTGTATTAGTAAGTCAGCGCCTCCTCAGTGGTGCCGGCGCCGTTCTTCTTCAAGAAGACTCCCCTCGGAAAAGTTGCGAACGTGTGGGTTGCTTCTCCGAAGACCGTCTCCATCCCAGCCGAGCACAACTACACCATTGTGTGACCGGGAACTTCTTGCTTAAAAATGTACTAGAAGAGTAGGTCCACCTGCTGGAATGGGTCTCTCCACCCATCGAGAAATGATATAGCACGGTTCATAAATGAACTCCGTATTATCTGCACAATCTAGCCTGCGTTTGTATCCGCGACATAGCCAGGGTGGTCGCTTTTCTTTCGCGCTGCGCTTTAATTATCCTCCTACACTCTTCGACGGTCTGAAAAAAAATAACGTCAGGGCAGAAGTCTTCTCCAGTCCTCTGATACGGTGGGCTTGGAGGACCCGTAGCTGGCACATTATTCCTCCTGAATGGCTTCTTGTGCTGCTCTCTGTGATCCTTTCAACAGGGTAACCTCTCCAGGGGAGAAGACCTAAAGTAGTCGTCCGCTTTGCGTGATGTCAGATATCCTTAATGGGGACATTCGTACTCAAACTGCGGGCCATCTGGGAATTCACAAGTCAGTACAAGTGATCATGCTCCAGTTATATAGTGGGCCTCACTCTTATGCAAGACGTTTCTCGGGAACTTTGTTCTCTGCACTGTGCTTTGTGAGTCGTACTAGGTCACCTCGCCTACTAGATCCCGCAGGTCATGGACTTGTCTGTCCTTCTCTGTGCCTGAGACAACCGTGGGCACCATATTAGCTATGGACTTGTCATCTCGACTGAAGGCTTCATCGGTAAACAAGGTCATTTGGGGTGGTGGTGTGACAGGTTTTCAAAAATGGCTCATGATGTGGCTCCTGCCCGGGGTTACCCTCGTCTACCCCGCAGGTTAGCCAGCTCTTTTCCTTCCACCAGTAGTCGTTCGCGGTTACATGGGCGCTCCCCTCGATATGTGTGTCACCTCTGAGTAGGGGAGTCCAGTTTGTGTCTAAATTCTGGGGGCTCTGTGTTACTCGCAGTTAGGGTCCAGTTAGCATTTCATCTGGGCATACCACCCTCAGCCACGGCAAAGGTGGAGAGGTTCGAACGAGATCTTAGGCACTTATCTGCGGATATTTTGGTGAGCTTCCCGGCAATGATAATTGGGTGGGTCTCCTCCCCTGGGCGGGAATTCTCATCTACAATTCCCTAGAATCGGGGAGTGCTGCTTTGATAAGCCGCCCATCTTTTTTATTGTGTTATGGGTTACATCCCCGCCCACCTCTCCACATAGCCGTTTCGTGTCACGTTCCTGCTGTGGATGCCCAAGTTACGGGACATGATAAGTCACTCTGCAGTCATAGTCAGGCCTGCTTCAGAGGCTTCCACTCGTACTAATGTTCAGGACGATATAGAGGTTACCGGAGTAGCCTGACTCCCCTGTAATTTAAGCATGGTGATAGGGTTGCGGCTATTGTCCGCGTTACATCTCGTTTTAAGGTTCCCAGCTACAAGTTGGGCCCTAAATATTTGGGCCCTTTTGTGGTACTGCGTCAGCTGTAAACCTGTTGTTCCTGACAAGCTCTTCTGCTTGCTCTACCACTTGGTGTCGCCGGAACGCCTTCCATGTCTCGCTCTCTCATAGCTGTGGTGTCTGAAATCGCCTTCTTTCGCCTTCTCCTTGTGGCCGAATCTCGGATAACAATCTTTGTAGGTCAAGGAGGTGGCTGGCAACAGAAGAAGTGAGGGGAAGCGGGTTTCTTTCTCATCGATGGAAGAGGGGTTCGGGGCAGACGGTGCGTTCGTGGGAGCCGGAACGGGTGCTCGCAGATCTGTCATCCTGATCTCCTGGCGCTAGGTTTATCAAAAAAAGAGGGGGAGACACTAAGGGGGGGGGTACTGTCCATGGCGGCCGCGGGTGCCGAGGCTGCCGCCTGCGTGCCGGTTTCCTCCTACTGCCTGCCGGGGCCGGCGGCAGGGCGGGCATGCGGTCACCCGAGCCGGCTCATGCCCTCGCGTGCCCCACGACGGCTCGCGTTAAAACCCCTGGGCCCCGCTACCAGGTGGACTGGCAGCTCCATGGGTCCGTCCCCGGCCGTCGTGGGAGCTATAAGCGCGCCCACTCCTAGCGCCGTGCGACGGCTGGTCTAGCTATTTAAAAGGGACCAGTGTCCCGCGGTTCTTGGCTTATTGGGCCGGGCGCTGGTCCATGAGATTGAATGAATCCGCCCTCGCCGGCAGACCTGTTGCCAGATTGTTGGTCGTGGCCTAGTGAGAGTTTGGAGTGTCTTCTGTCCGTATTTTGCTTATCCGTGTATCCAGTCCGTTCCCACTACGTTTCTGACCTTGACTGTGTTGCCGACCTGCCCTGACCGTCTGTCCGTTCTGACCACGACCCTAGGCCGCCTGCCTGACCTTCTGCCTGTCCACCGACTACGCCGTTACCCTTTGGATTACGATTTTGTATCCGCAGTACCCCCGGCCCGCTCCACCGAAGCAAAGTACTCTAACGTCAGGGTGAGGTAAGACCTGGCTAGCTCCACGCCGCCACAGCAAGGTCCATCCCGCTTTGCGGCGGCTCTGGTGGAAAACAGGGGGTACTTAGATCCGTTCCCTGGCGTGGCTTAAACTACCACCGCTTGCGGTGGCCAGCGGATCCACCGACCGTAAACTATGTTAGGTATGAAAAGGTAATATTTTTAAGGTTTAGTAAAAAACTAATTTAGAATCACTAATAATAAACAAAAACATAAAAAAACTATGCCGACACTCTGGATGTGTTCTCACACTAGGGAAGGATCCAGTGTATAGAATTATATATTAAAGGTGGTGGCCTCATTTATTTGGAGTACCACCGGTATAATGTATAGGATGGGGAATTGCGTTGTGATGTCAACTTCTGTTTGTGGACAGTGAGTATAGGAGGTGGGATACTTTTCACGATGGGTGTTGGACGTTGGCGGCCATTTTTGATTAGGCTGTTTTGGATTAACCTTATTTTTTACATGGGAAGAGGGGTCATGTACACATCATAAACTTATTGAGAATTTTACTAAAATTACACTTGAACTCAAATGTTTTCTCTTACAGAATAAAGTTTTTCCCATCATGGAGCCGTTTTCCTTAATGTTATCTGGAGTTAAGTATACTATTTTGTTTGCTAATTTTCAAGACTAGTAACAAAAAGAATAATAGAAAAAAGAGGACATTTTTTGAAGAAATGTTCATTTATTTCAGATAATCTGACATGCTGTGTGGTTAAAAGCTGAGTGAAATGATGAGAGTTAGGAAATGTGATGTAAAATCCCTGGTGCAGGCTTTGTAGATCCTCTCCCCACCTCGTTCTGCCATTGAATTATCTTGGACTTTAAAGCTATAAATTGGTTTTATTCCCTGCCAAATGACCACATCCCCCTTTTCATTACAGTAATGTTATGTTGGGTTTATGCTGGGTAATCCATGGTAAACACTTATGTTGTGTAAGGGGGGATGTTTTGTGGTTTTGTGCTCTTGACAACATGGTGGCAGAGAATCTCAGTTGTGAACCCCTGCTCTGTTGATGGGCAGTAGAAAGGGGCAGTTTTAGGGGGCTCTGTAGTCTGCAAATGACGGTGGGTGTTCCCCCGATGGGCCAGTCTAAAACTGAGCAGTTTTCCAAATAAAAGCAATTGATCCAGCGATGGATAAAATTAAAATCCCAACTTTTTTTTAGAAACACATAGGGGGGTACAGAGGGGCTAGTCCTAGCCCCATTGTCCCTCCTTTTCATTTCGAAAAAAGGTTGGCTTTTATATTTCACCCAAAACGCTGGATCCTTTGCTTTTATTTTGGAAAAGACTGCTTGTAGGGCCGGACGGGGGCCGCACCCGTCCCAAGGGGGAAAGCCAAGGGGATTTGATAAAGGGAAAAGGGGAGCCGTAAAAGCCCCTCTTATATTTTTCCCTCCCGTTTTTGTTATGTTGTTGTAACACTGAGCAGGAGTGTTCTGACTTGAGGGGTTTCAGCAAATCTTTTTTTCCCGTTTTTTGTTGTTCAGGAGCGCTCTGCAACGTGGAAAATTGCGGGTTTTGGGCCAGGGTTTGTAGATGCCCACCACAAGATCCCCAAAAACAGGGGGTTTGGCCTCTGTGTTAGGAGGTGAGGTGGGAGAACGGAATTGGAAGGGGTAAAAAGACCCAAACCCCAAAAGTCAAGGTATGACAGCCCTATCCACCTTTAGAGTCAGGAGACCTTAGAAGGGAGCGATTGGGTTGCTACATCTAGAACCCCCAAACCAAACAAACCACGGGGAACAAAAACCCTGTTCTCTCCATGAAAACCCCCACTAAGCTTGTTTTTAACACAAACCACCAAAAATAAAATCCATCTGGGGGAAAAGACTTTTTAAATCTTTAGGATAGATCGATATGAGATAGATAGATAGATAGATAGATAGTAGATAGAAAAGATAGATAGATAGATAGATAAAAACCAAATGCAAAACACTCAAGAAAGAACAATTTTGGGGGGCCAGTGGAAGGGTATTGCCCCCAAAACCACAAAATCACAAAAAAATGGAAAAATCCCCCAGCACTTCCAAAATTTAATAAAAAAATTAAAAAAGGTGGGTTTTTTTCACAAATGCAATGCAAAATTTCATCTTAAAAAATAAGCCCTTTTTTAAGCCAAAGGGTTTTAGAAAAGGCCCTATTGTTAGCTGAAACTTTGCATTGCATAGTAGACAACAGACAGACGGGGCAGACGATAGACAGACGGGCAGATAGACAGGGCAGACAGACAACAGATAGAAAATGAAATAAAATAGAGATAGATAGATAGATAGATATAGAAAAGATAAATATGAGATAGAAAAGGGTAGATTTGAAAGATAGGGGATATGGATAGGATAGATAGATAGAATATGGGATATTTATACAAAAGACCGACCCGACAAACAGATAGATTTGAAGATAGATAGATTATAGATAGATAGTTTTAAAAGAAAAGATATGAAATAGATAGATAGAAAAAAAAACAAAACTTTTTTTTTAGGTTTAAAAAGTCCCGGTCAATACAACTGAACTAAACTTTAAAACAGCTCTAGAGTACATGGATGAATGGACTATACGGATCCCCTCGGACTTTTTCGGACCATTTGGATTTATGGGGGATTACAAAACCCGTAGGGTTTTAAAATCTGCAAACCCCCTTTTGCATTTAATTTGCTTTGAAAATTGATAAGCCCGGGAAATTCTTGGGTTTTTTTGTTTCCGGGAAAACCAACCATCCCTTTCATTGGGAGTAGATTTATGTTGGGGGTTTATTTGGGGGTGGGAACCCTTGGGAGGGGGTTTTTGGTTTTAAAAAAATGTGTTTCCTTTTTTTGCTTTTTTATGTGTATGGTTAACAAGTGGAAGCATGGAAATTTTTAGCGTTGTGGGTTTTTCGCCCGGGTTTATGGGTGCAGAAAGGGGAAACCTTGGGAAAATCCTATAGCTGTTTGGGGCTTTGGGGGAAGTGGGACCATTAGGTGGACAAGTCCCTATTCTCACATAAAAAAAGTTTGGGTTTTCCCCACCATAAGAATGGGGTTGGTTAGGGTGAGTGTGAACCCGAATGCACGGATCTGTTTTGAAAGAACCAATGATTAAAAATAAAAAGAGAGGGCCCAGGGGGGAGTCCCACCCGAGCGAAAGCTGAGAAAACCCCTGAGCTTTATGGTCAGGCAACACTAGGGGGCCCCCCCAATTTTTAACTGGCTAGAAATAGGGTCATAACTTTTTTTTGTCTTTTTTTAGGGACCTTAATTTGACCGTATTTAATCGAAGTGGATTTGCTGTTGGCCCGTAGGTTTATTCTTCATTCTGATATACTGTATTTTAAGCGTATTTATCTAATATTTGCATAAATTCTACTTTTTTTACAGTGAGAAAATCAGGTTAGGCTCTGTTCAGATTGGAGCTTCCATCCTAAATGAAATGAAATCCAATAATAAAAATTTCACTGCATGTTTAAAAAAAAAGGCAAAACAAATTGGTATCAACCAAGTTCATTAGAATTGTGAAATGCATAGTTTCTCCTGCGGGGGCGCTGCAGGGAAATTAATTTATGGTATTTAAAAAAACAAACAAAAAACAGCTTATTATGGACGATTACTGTCTGATTGCTAAAATGTTTGCCTCAAACTGAAATTTTAACAAACATGTATATAATCAGACAGCGACCATATATAACAAACTGTCCTGCAACATTTTAACATATTTCATATGCTTTAATTTCTCTATATTTTTAAGATATCCTCCTGCAGTCCGTCCATTATTATGTGATGTATGTATACACAGTAAAGGGACTAATTATTTGATCCCTTGTTCAGTGTCGGACGGGGGGTCTGGGGCCCACAGGGGAGTTGATCTTGGGGGGCCCACCCTACTGTACATGAAAATATTACCGGGGCCTCTGGACATAAACACGCCCATTTTACCCCATAATACGTTTGGGAAAACAGAACTGTATTTTTAGACAATACAAAAGGCACATATTGTATCTCCACATTTGTTTAGTCAAAAATCATAACACAGGGCTAAGAGCTCCACCATACCCCCCCCACCCCCATACAAAATCCCCTCCACACAACTACAATATACCCCTCCACCCATACAAAATTTCCCCCTCACCCCCATAAATATCCCCCCCCACGTTTCCCTTTGGGCACGCACCTCACCACCTCCTAAAATAAACACCGCAAGAAAGTAAAAGGTAACTTCTATACAGGGTTTAATCAGGGACCAGTACGCTGGGTTATACCTACAACACCACCACATAGAGCCCAACACCACCAGGTTAACCTACACACCACCA
>JAODAL010064713.1:0-18581 GCA_025379985.1 Phyllomedusa bahiana
TTCACTAAGTTGTTTTAATGTATCCAGTTTACGGTTTTTGGATTGTAATTTTCAGCTTTCCCCACCCATAAAAAGGTAAAAAAAAATTTAAACCCAAAAAATCTTTTCCCATTGACTTAATGGGGTTTGAGTTCGAGTTGGAATCTGACCTGAAAAGAACACCCCTACTGTTCGGGAAGGGTTTGACTCGAACTCAAAATTTTTCTGTTTTGCTCACTGTAAAAAGTTAACCCACATGGGAATTTTGTTGAAAACCCTTTAATACAAAATCTATAGGGTTTTGAAATTTACTTTTAAAAGAATTTATTCTAAAAATCTTAATGTTTTAAAAAAGTCGATCACAATTTGGCCCCCAAAAAGGCAAAACCATATATACGAAAATATATCCCGAAACCCATTTTCAACAAAAATTTGTTTACTTTCATGGCAAAGTTGGCACCCTAGACCATTAAAGAGAGGTATGCCAATTGGGAAATACCTCTGTACCAGATGAAATTGCTCTGTTGAAGAAACCTTTGGGAAAAAGAATGCCACCAAAAAAGTATCAGAAAAGTTTTGCCCCGAGCTTAAGTGAGAACTTTAAAATTTCAGGCCCAAACAGTCCTTACTTTCTACCAATGCATCCAAAATTTTCTTTACCCCCAAACTAATAATGGGAGATACATTTTGGGAATATGACAATAAGAACAGAAAAAAAAACAAATTTAAAAGTAAAATTTTCCCCCTTCTGACCCAAAAGATTCTGATTTTTGTCCCTTCTTGACTGATTTTCCAAACCAAAAAACTTATCGTAAAAGGAAAAAAATTTAGAGATTTTTTCCCGGTGAATAGGGCCCCTTCTCTGAACCCCATAAAACAATGGCTAGCCCTCCCCAGTCAACGGAACTTTTCCCCCTGTGGTAAATGTGGGGACCTTTTGTATATTAATTCCAAAAAGGAAATTGTTTTTAATTTTTTTAAAAAGATGGGAAAGAATACATGAAAAGGCAATTCTTTTATTGGGCCCGTTTTACTGTGTTTTTTGTTTCCGGCCCCAATGTCCAGGGGCCCCCAAAAAATAAGGGAAAGGGAAGATTTCCAACAGCCACGGGGAAAAAGAATATCAAAACACCTAAGCTGCATTTTCCCCATATAAAGGAAAACCCCAAAACACGTTATATTTAAAAAAAATTTTATAATAATGAAACCTAAGGGTTTTAAAAGTTTTTTTGGGGATATGGCCCCCGGGGGAATTTGGGAACCCGAAAAGGGGAAACCAAAGGGGAAAACCGTTCAAAGGGAAGCCGGGTTGGGGTCTTCCATCCCGGGTTAAAAATTTAAAAAAAAAAAGGGTTAAATGAAAAGGATTCAACTTCACACCCTTCCTTTTAGGCTTTGTTTACATCCTTTTTTATTTTGGATCTCGTTAATAGATTTTCAAGTACAGCTTCATGCCAATAGATAGGGTATTGAGAATAAAAATTTTAATTTAAAAACCAAAAACTATTTAATATATTTAGTATAATCCCCCTTGTCTTTTTTTTCTGAGGAAGCAATCTGCCATTTATTTCGACAAAAATAATTTTGTTCTTGTGATTTTACAGTGTTTAATTGAATATAACGGACCTTTTTTTTTTTTTTGCTGTAAAACCCAAAATTAAAAAACATGGCCAAATTTTCTGTATAAAGCTTTCTATGTATAGGGCCCCCTTAACATATATCATTATTTTAAAATTTTTTAGATTTTTGATCCTACCAATTTTCATTTATTTGTGGTCATCAGGAAAAGTTTGTTTCTATGGAGAGTCATCAAATTTTTAAAGACCAATTAAAACTAACATTGCCAGAATAAATGGGCTTACATTTGGTTTTACTGAAAAAATTGTCATTGGGTTTTCCCCCTTTTTTAGTAGGGGAAATTTATATTTCTTGGGGATCACTATTTTGATTTTTATGAGTTTAAGGGCCCCCTTTTCCCCTTTTTTTTCTACCATGCACTTTGATTGGTCGATTTTTCTCATTGGTCTATTTGGAAAACTTTCCTTCAATTTTTCCCCCCGGTTAGTTTTAAACCGGGGTCCTTTTTCATTGGTCTATTCGAAAAAAAATTTTCCTTTCATTCCCCTTTGTTGGGTTTCTTTTCCCTAGCGAGTAAACCCCTCTTCCTTTTTAAATTTAAAAATTTTCCCCCCCTATTTTTATTTTTCCATTTATATTTCCCTCGCGCTAGAGGTATATATTATTTTCCATAGACCTGAGCTCATTTTTCTATTGGACCATTTATATTTACAGATTGTTTTCAACTCATGTTAATCCATATAGAACGGAGCTCATAACCTTATTGGACGGTGTAAATTTAACACCTTCATCCCATTGGTTCATCTATCTAATCTTTCATTTAAGGGCATTTTTTTTAACCTCCCTATTTTTTAGGTTTTTTAAAATAGAGTTTGGGGGGGGAATTTTTCCAAAAAAATTCCAGGGTTTAAACCCAGTTTTCCCGAATTTTTAACCAAAATTCCCCATTCAGGACAATCCCTGTTAAAAAAAAAACAGGGTATTTTTCCCGGGTGCACAAGCCAGTAGGGGGGCTGTAAAAATGTTTTTCCCTGCTTAACAAGGGAAAAGGGGAGCTTGGGTTTTGGGCCTTCCCCTACAATTTTCCTTTTGTGTTTTTTGTATGACACACACATGGGCTTGCAACCGCTATTGGGAAACGCTTCACCAAAAATTCCCTGGGCCCCTTTCGAAGGGGAAAAATGACCAAAAAAAAAGAAGCGGGAATCACCCTGAAAAAACCAACTGAAAAAAAAAACAAGCCCGATGGCTAAGATCCTAATTTTTAGCATCAAAGAACACAGTAGTTTCGTTACTGGGGGCCGCCACAGGGTCCCCGCACAGTAAGGGGAAGTCACGGGAGGGTCACCCCCATGAGGCCCCGAGGCCCTTTTTAAAACCCTCAAAAAAATATTTACAGAACCTGGTTTTGTTAAAAGGGTGATACATTTTAGAGGGCCCCCCCCAATGAGGGAGAAAAATGTCGGCAAAAATTTTTGGGTTGACGTCTTCCCGATCATTTTGCCCTTCCTTTCATCCGTCAGGTCCGCTTTCAATTTGGGCCCAAAAAACCATCAGTAATTTCTTTAAAGGGCCAAAAAAAAACCGGAGTTGATCCAAAACAGAGGTAACCATTAAAAGGGATATTTCATGCTTCTGTGTTCTGTAACCCCTCCTGGGTTTTGGGCTAGACAACCCCGACCCCTTCCCCTTCCTTTTGGGCATTGAAAAAAAAGGGGAAAACTAAAACATAAAGGGGAACGTCATAGGGAATGGTGAGGGGAAACAGCATTTTGGGAAAACCCAGGGGGTTCCCGTGAGACAGGTCCCGCCTTGGGAGCAGCAAGAGTAGGGCCCCAGAGCTGGGCCAAAAAGAAAAATTCTGGAGGGCCGGGAGCCAAAATCAGGGGCCCCCAAAGTGGCACAATGACACAGTTTGGGGGAATGACGTCATCCCAAAAGCACCCGCAGGAGGGGCAGAGAAAATTCCCGGGGATGGCAAAAACGGGTAGGGCCCCAGAGTGGCAAAAATGACACAGTTTTGGGAGCCACAGCAGAAGCCCGAGGGAGAGAGTGGGACAATGACATTCCCGGAGGGGGGAAAAACCCGGAGTTTGGGCCCAAAGGAGTTGGGACAATTTAAAAAAGAAAAGGGGGGTCACGGGGGAGCAAAAATAGCCCGCATGGGTCGGAGTGGGGACAATGAACATTTTGGAGGGGGGCAAAAACAGGATTCCCAGAGTGGGAAAAAAGACAGAGAGTGGGGGTCCCCGGCAGGAGCCACAGGGAGAAACATGAGGGGCAGAGAAGGGGGCACAATGACAGAGTTAGGGTTCCCCGGCAGCAGCCACAAACAGGGTGCAGAGCAACAGTGGGGACAATGACCCCTTGGAAAGGGGGCAAAAACCCGAAATAGGCCACAGAGGGGAGAGGCACAATGAGAAGAAACGTGCAGGTCTCGGGAGGAAACAGCACAAGAGGTCAGAGAGGGGCACAAGGGACATTCTGGGGGGGGCCAAAAAAAGGGAGTAAAGGGCCCAAAAATTGCACAATGACAGGGGTGTGGGTCCCCCGGCCCGGGGCAACAGCAGCATCAATGAGGTCAGACATTTGGGGAAAAAAACCTTCTGGAGGTGGCAAAAACAGTTAGTAGGCCACAGAAGGGACCAAAAGGGCAGAGGGAGGGGCACAGCAGGACATCAGCAGCATCAAGAGTCGACCAAAAGGGGAAAAATGAAAATTCTGGGGGTGGGAAAAACAGAGTTTGGCCCCCAAGTTTTCACAATGGACAGAAATTTGGGAGGTACGGGGAGGAGCAAAAAAGCAGCTGCATGAAGTCAGACAGTGGGAAAGGGCAGAGTGGGGTAGGTCACTTCAGCAGCCACACAGGGAGCATGAGGTCAAAAAGTGGCACAATGACAAAGTGGGAGGTCCCCGGCATCAACAGCAGCACAGCATAGGTCAACAGAGGCCCCAATGACAAATTTTGGAGGGGCAAAAACAGTAGTAAGGGGCCCCAGAGTGGCCAAAAAATGGGCAAGGGGTGGAGGGGGATGGCAGGAGCAATACAGGGGGCAAGATGGCCCCAAAGACACAGTGTGGAGGGCCCCGCAGGGGAGCATCAGCCCCCAGCATGAGGGCAGAAGTGGGACAAAAGACACAGTGTGGAGGGGGTGCCAAAACCCCGTCCCTGGTAAAAATGGGTGGTAGGGAGAAAAAAAAAAACTGGCTGCCAAAAATTTTTGGGCATCAAAATTTGGGGGGGGGCGGGACCAAATAGTGGGGTGAGGCAGGTTTTTGAAACCCCCGACTGAATTTTCTCAAAGTTTTGGGGAAGCGTCATAGCTGATGTAATCTGACGCTTAAGGCATTGGTGTGTGGAAATCCTGGCCGATCCACGCTTGATTCATCTTGACTAAGGTCAATCATTCCACATTTCCCGTGGACAAGCGGGTTCCCTTTGGGTAAAAATGGCCCCCACTGCACTGAACACCCGCTCTGATGCCACACTACTGGCTGGGCAGGACAACTTCTCCACTGCAAACTCGGCAAGTTGCGGCCACACATCCAGTTTGGCTGCCCAGTCGTCCAGCGGATCTTCTAACTGGGGTGGCAGAGTGCTGTCCAAGTAGGCCACCACCTGTTGGTTCAGGGTCTGCTCCAGGTCCTGCTGCTGTTGGCAAGTGGCCTCCTCACTAGGCAGGTGAAGGAAGCTGCTCATCAGCAACTCCTGACTTAGGTTGCTGCTGATGGAGCTGGTATTGCTCCTACCCCCCCACCTTCCCACAGCAGCAGCGGCAGTGGTATGTGAGTGCTGAGGAACCCCCCGGTCTGACCTGTCAGAGGAGGCACGATGCTGCACATAGGCAGCGGCCAACTGACTACGGAGGATTTCTCTATAGTATTTGAGTTTGTCCTTCCTCTCAGCAGCTGGGAAATGGCTCCCATTTTGGACTGGAAGCGAGGATACAATAGGGTGGAGAGCCAGAAGTCATCCATCTGCTGGATGGTAACTATTCAGCTGTCACTATCCAGGCAAGTCAGTATGCAGTGGGCCATCTGCGCACGTGACTCCGAGGGACTCCCTGCCTCTATCTCCACTGTATACTGCCACGGTGCTTGCCAGTCATCTGCCTCGTATTCCTCATCTCCATCTACCTCCTCCACCTGCTCCTGCTATCATTATTTCACCAGACAATGCTTGTGCTCCAATGTCCTCCTCCTCCTCCATTTCAGTCCCCATTGGACTCATGTGGCCGCGAGATTTAGTCGCCACGTCTCCAGTCCCCTGCCGAGACAGATTTTTCAGCATCTGTTCCAGGACATGAAGCAGTGGAATGACGTTATTCATCCCATAGTCCTGGCGACTGACAAATAACATGGCCTCCTCAAATGGCCTCAGCAAACGGCAGGTGTCACGCATGAGCTGCCATTGGCTGACATCAAAGTTACACAGGGGAGTACTCCTGTCCGCCTGGATCATCAAAAAATCGTTAATGGCCTTTCTCTGTTCATACAGTCGGTCCAACATGTGCAGGCTGGAATTCCAATGTGTGGAAACATCGCATATCATCGTGTGTTGGTGGAGGCCGTTCTGCCTGGCAACTCGAGGAGGGTGTTCCTGGCTTTGTAGGAATGGATGAAGTGCATGCACAGTTTCCTGGCCATTTTTAGAATCTTCTGAAGATCGGTGGAAGACTTCAGGAACCTTTTCACAACCAGATTGAACACATGCGCCATGCATGGCGCATGGACCATCCCTCCTCGGTGCAGCACGGACACCATGTTCCTCCCATTGTCCGTCACCATGGTTCCGATTTGCTGTTGGCCACACATCAAGTTCTTGCTGCATGACGCGGAGCAGTTCCTCCCCTGTGTGACTTCGTTCGCCGAGGCAAGCCAGGTGTAGAACTGCTTGACACCGCTGTGCCCTACACGTGGTATGATGGAGCAGTACTTGTGGAGACTGAGATGGTGATGGTGGTGGTGAAGTAGGCGGACATTGGCGCAGGAGCAGCAATTTGACAACGTGGAGGAGAAAGCGCCGTCTCCTGTCCAAGTTGTTGGTGTGGCTGCTGCTGCTGCGGTGACAGGATGGACCACCACATCTGAGCTACGTTTCTCCCAGGCCTCCGGATGGTGACGCTACTTGTGTTGACGCAGGGCCGTGGTGCCAACATTAGCTCTATGGCCACGCTTCACTTTCTGCCCACAGATTCTACATATACCCATATTCGGCTCCTCTGGTGTCTTAGCAAAGAACTGCCACACCGCGGAGTTGCTGATTTTACCGCCAACGCTCCGCACTGAGTTACTACTGCTGCCGCTGCCTCGCTGAGCCCCTGTGCCGCTACTTTCTTGGACCTGCGAAGCGGGTTTTCTACCCCGTGGCCGCTTGGCTCCGGACCTCACAATGCTGCTACCCTGCTGACTCACGGCTGTTTCTTTAATTGAATACAACAGCAAAAACCGGCTTAGATAACCCTTGGATATTCAATGTGCTCCAGAACTGAGCAGATAGCATTAACATGTAAATGCAGCTGAATTGGACGCACACTGGACTTCAATTCCAATAATCCACAAAATCAAAATTAGAACGTAAGAGAAGCAGTCTCTGAGAAAAGCTGTGACACCCCCCCCCCCAAAAAAAAATTGCTGTATAAAAGTTCTTTTTTTGTGTGAGATCTCAGCTACAGGAGCTGCAGCAGCTACAACATGGCACAGAGAGAGGAATGTGAACTGCCAGCGTCGCGTCCGGACTTATATAGTGCGGTGACGTCACAGAATCCCGCCGGTCTCTGATTGGCTTCATCTTTGAACATGTCATTTAGGCTACTCCTTTCTTCCTCCCAGAGTTCTTTGCCCCATGTAACGCCATGTGCTTGCATCCATTTTATCAATTAAAAACATGCTTCGTTCCCGCGAATCACCCCAAACTTCGACTTCGTTCAGAATCGAAGTTTTCCTGAAATTCTAAACGATTTCCACTTCCTTAGAATCGATTCGCCCATCTTTATTTATAACCCTTTTCATGAATATTTGTATATTGTACATTTGGAACAAAAGAAAAAATACACATTTTAAGGTACATTGTTATTTTTATTTAATAATATGGTCCTGGGTGTTTTCGATTCATCTGGATCCATCTTACATAGTTACATAGTTAGTATGGTTGAACAAGATGTGTCCATCAAGCTCAACCAAGGGTGGGGAAAATGTGGGTGAAGGGAGAGAGACAAGGACTTTAAACCCAGTCCCACAACTGGTTAATGCCCTGAAACCCACAAGGCAAGAACCAATCTGCTCCAGTGGAGACCCTATCTCTGACCCCAGAGCCTCCACCAGCCAGGATCCAGAATATATTTTGCTTACATTTCTTAGTCACGTTCTGTTAGTTTAATCATATGTACTTTTTCGTTTTCTAAGTGTGGTCTTCTGACGTTCTTTGATGGATGTTTCTTTTATCCAATTATTAGCTGATGTTCACTATCTTTTTTTCTTTGATGTAATCAGTGATGACACTTGAGTGACAGGTGGATCTACAAATTGGCACCCGCCATTTCAGTGATTGATTGTTGTGTTAACCTATGAAATGTTAATAGCTCTTTTAAATACCAATGCCTGTATAAACCTTTCATTACCCTTGAGAAAGCGCTGGTATACAGCAAGAATCGCATTGGGCTATACGTCATATGTTTTTAATGGTACAAGGGCATTCGTACCACCCTTTCACTTTTTAGAAATAAACGACAGTTTTAATTACTAGCCAGTATCCCTGGCTTCTTCCTGAATTTTGACGTGCGCCGGGTCCGCCATTTTTCCTCTGTCTTCTATACGAACTCAGTGTTCATCCGAGCGTTGAAGTGAACTTGTCCTGCGGCTGCCGTGCTAAGGGCTACGGATCACAAAAGCCCTGTAAACATATATGAGGGTTGTGCCTCTATACTAGGAGCACAACCTCAGAAGGTGAGCATATCCATACCACAGTTTTATTTTTATCTTTTAACGAACTTCACTATTATGCGCCCCCTTTCTATGTTTTTTCTTTTTATCTATGGAACAGATAACGGGTAGTCCCTGCCCTGGAGAGGAATAGTACCAGGCAGCAGGTCTATAGGACAATCATTAGGTTGATGAGTTGGAAGGGTCTCAGCCTGCTTCTCTGAGAAGACGTCCGCAAAGTCCTGATAAGGCGTCAGTGGAGTGGTGTGCACCGAGCGAGGTTTCACTAAACAGCGAGACTGGCGGTCTTTTTCCAACCTGTGACTTCATCCGTCTTCCAGTTAATGGCCCCAAGTGAAGGAACAGCGGCTCTGTATGGTACTGAACAGAGTCACTTAGAAGTGCCCCACTAACAGAGGAGATGGCCAGAGGTTTGTCTAGGCGGATCACTGGGAGCCAATACTTATTCACCAAGGAGGCATCCATAAAAATCCCGGCTGATCCCGAGTCCAGAAAAATGGCAACTTGGAACAAGATTCCAAACTAGTCAAGATTTCTACCAGCATGGTCAGACATGGAGAGCAATTGTTCACACTTAGGGACGCCTATCCCATTTAACTTAGGTGCGTGCATTTCCCAGACATTGCAGACGGTGCAGGCAGTTTCTGCGGTAATATTCAGGACTGGCCCAGTAGTGGCACAGATTCTCCTCATGTCGACAGGATAATTTTTTGCTGGGTCAGGTAGACTGTGTCCACTTTAATGACCTCTTTGGTGTCTGGCAGCAAGGGAGGTAGTGGAACACTGGAGCAAGACAAAGTAGATGGCGTGGCAGGACCGCTTCGCATTCCTGACAGAGCTCCTTCTTTCTCTCTGAAAAAGTGCACATCAATACGAGTGTCCAGGTGAATAAGGTCTTTAGGGAAGATGAAGGGCCTTGAGTGGACAGCACATCCTTTATTTCACTTGAGAGGCCCTTCTTAAACATGGCTCTTAAGGCTGCATCATTCCAGAACAATTCTGATGCTATGGTGCAGACTTGTACAGCGTATTTCCTAGACACAGGTTCAGCAGCGTGGTCTGGGCGGAAGACGTATGGGCTGAATCCTCGAAGACACAGTGGAATTCATTCAGGAACATAGCGATATTGGCCATAACTGGATCAACTCTGGCCCAAAGGGGAGTCGCCCATGCCAGGGCTTTCCCAGAGAGAAGGCTGACCATGAAAGCCACTTTGGACCTTTCAGTACGGAACTGATAGGCCATAGGTTCCATGTGCAGGGAACACTGGGTATTGAACCACCTGTAGGCTTTAGGGTCCTCATCAAACTTCGTTATCATAGACAGTTGCAGTTTTTGGATTACAGAAACCACAGGAGCCATTGACCCTAAGGGGAGCCACAGGTGTAGGCTGCTGCTGGGTGGTGAGGAGCTGCTGCATCATGGCGGTTAGTTGGTTTAGCTGCTGTGACTGTTGAGTGATCTGCTGGGACTGCTGGGCTACAATGGTGGTGATGTCCAAGACACTTGGCAGAGGCACCTTAGCGGGATCAATAGTCAGATCAAACTGTAACATTCTCTGGAAGTGGATCCTCTGGACCTCCGTAGGCGATGGTATAAGCCGCATAAGGGAGCAAAGTCTAAGGGTCCACTGGTTTTTACCAGAGCCCGCCACAAGGCGGGATAGTCTTGATGCGGCCGGTGACCCCCAAGATGCTACCCCTTGTGCGACTTGCCTGAGGTGGTGCCGAAGTGTAGTGCAGTACAAAATCATACAGTAGGCTCGTAGTTGGGGGACAGACAGGACAGACAGGACAGACAGCAATGATTCATGAGTGATGGATGTAGGAAACAGTTTCGTTAAATGGAATATCAGGAAACATCTCACAGAACCCTAGGCACAAGGCACAAGGGCACTACTGATCCGGAAGGGAACAGGGGAAGAGGCAGGGTTAAATAGGGTCAGTGCCCGGTGATACGGGTACATGTACGATGGCCAGCAGAGACAGCACAGGGATCGAGGAGAGGTAAGCAACGGGTACCGGCCCGAGAGCTGTGCGTGAACCCACGACCCGACATATGGGTTGTGAGGGCACCTCTAGTGGTGGAACCCATAACAATGATGTAGATAGATAGATAGATAGATAGATAGATATAAAGAAGAATATGGCAAAGAGATTGATAAATTTCTATCTAACATGCTGCCTGCAGATCAGATGCCAAATTCAACATGACTCAATTTCTTTAGGATGTTAAACTGAAAGACTTTAGATTTTTAACAAGTAAAACAGCATACTTTTATATGTACATCACCTCCAAATGTAATTTTAAATGTTTTGGGTTTTGTAATACATTATTCCCAATCTTAAACGAAAAAAAAATTTGGATAAAAAAACATTTTAATGACTATGTGCATTTTTGTCATTCTGTTCATAAAATATTTTTTTTTTAACAAAAAAACACTTGCACACCCTGTGCTAAACCTTTTTTTTTGCACAAAACTAACATTTTATGGCTTTTACAACATTATTCATATAGTTCAGGCAGAAAGTTTTTGGAAATTTTAAAATGGGGAAATTTTTTGGGTTACGGGTTCTCAATGAAGAGTTTCCAAAAATGGGCATACAAGTCAAAAAAGGCCCAATTCTTCATAGGAAAAGGGGTAAAACAATTTAAAGCCCCCCTTACATATGGTCAAAAACTAACCCTAGTTATGATTCAATGATCTTTCATGGTCAAGCTTTATCCCCAAAAGGGTAAAAAAACCAAATAGGGGGGCTTTTAAAGAGATAGGGCCTTATGTTTGAAAACTGTCTAGGTTTTAAAATTTTAATTTTTTGGGCTAAATTTCAACAAATTTCAGACTCCCCATTCATTTCATGTACTGCTCTAAAAAAAAAAGGTTAAATTTTTTTGATCTTTTGTTTTAAAGGTAATTTTTTCTATTTTTAATTTTTAAATTTTGGAATTGGGAAAAACAAAGAAAACCCTTTTTTTAAAAACCAAAACCCCCTTTTTTCTAAAAAAAAGAAAAAAACCATTTTTCCTTTTGTTTTTTTGGCCCCAAAAAAAATTCTTTAATTTTGATTTTATTCAAAAGGGAAACCATTTTAAAGGGGGAATCAAAAAAAACTTTTGGGAAACCTTAAAACAGGGGGGGCAAAAAATTTAAAACCAAAACGGCAAAGTGAAAAAACCCCCCCTTTTTTCTAAAAAAAGGTTTGAAAAAAAATAAGATTTTTTGCAACCACAAACCCCAAACCCCCAAAAAAAAGTGGGGATTGGGTTTTGGAAAACCTTAATTCAAAAATACAAATTTTTCCCAACGAAACTAAAAATAACCCCAAATTTTTAAAAAACCAAAAAACCCAACCACCTTTTAAAAATTGTCCCTCCAAAATTAAAACCCTTAACCCCCCTTTTTTTGTTTTTTTTATTTTTTAATTTAATTTTTAAAGGGTTTTGCCCCCTTCTCCCCCCTTTAAAAAAAAAAAAGGGGCCATGGGAAAAAAAAGGGGGTCCTTTAAATTTTCAAAAATGTTTTTAAATTTTTATTTTTTTTTAAAAACTTTTTTTTGAAAGAATTTTTTTTTTTTTACGATTTTTTTTTTTGGCCAAGCGAGCCCCCCTTTCAAAATTTTTTAAATTTTTTTTCCTTTCACCTTTTTTCTTTAATTTTTTTTTTTTTAATAAAAAATTATCTTTTTTTTCCCGCTTTTCCCCCCAATAAGTTTTGGGGAAAACAACAAAAAAAAACCTTTTAAAAATTTTTTTTTTACACCCAAAAAAAAAACAACAAACAAATTTTTAAAACATCCAAAAAAACAAATTTTTAAAACCGGCCCCATTTTTTCCAACACCCCTTTTTTAAAAAAAAAAATTTAAAACCCAAAAAAAAAAAATTAAACTTTAAAAAAAATTTTTAAAAAAATCCCCTTTTTTTGTACCAAAAAAACCTTACCCCAAAATTTTTTGAAAATTAAACCCCCAAAAACAAATTTTTAAAAAAATTTAAAAACCCAAAAAAGAAAATTTTTTTTTGGCCAAATATTTACAACTCCCCCAATTGAATTTTCCAAAGCCCTTTGAAAAACCCCAAAAAAAAAAACTTTTAACCCCCAAACCTTTTTTTCAAAACCCCCCCAAAAAAAAATTTTAAAAAAATCCCCAAAAAAATTCTTTAAACCCCACCTTTTTTAGTTTTAACCTAAAAAAATTGAATATTTTTCCCCCAAAAACCCCCAAAAAAATAACCCCAAACCTTGAAATTTTTTTCCCCCAAAAATTTAAAAAAATTGCCAAAAAAAGTCTTTCCAACCCACCATTTTAAAAAAAAAAGAATCAACTGGACATTACTTTACCTTTCCTCCAACATACCCCAAAACCCCCAAAATTAACCCCCAATTTAAAAAAATGCCAAAAAACCCCCCTTTCCAACCACCATTTTTTTTCCCCAAAACCCGGACATTAAACCTAAAAAAACCCCTTCCCCCCCGGGGGGCCCACAGCATGAGCCCCCCAAAAAAACCTTGCATGACCCCCCCCCCATTTTAAAAAAATTTGCCGGGGGGGGAAAAAAGGAACCCTTTAAACCCCAAAAACCAAATTTTATTTTTTCACTGGAATTGACTATCCGTCCTGGGGCCACAGCATGACCCCCCAAACCTGCTTTCCCCCCACTTTTAAAAAAGGGGCCGGAAAAAAAGGAGCCCTTTCCAACCCCAAACCAAAATTTTAGTTAAAAAAAAAGGGGAAAAATTGCCCTATCCCCCTGCCCCGGGGCCACACAGAAGCCCCAAAACCCTTTGCATAAAACCCCCCCCACATTTAAAAATTCCCGGGAAAAAGAGGGAAAACCTTAAACCAAAAACCAAAAATTTTATTTTTAACCCTGGACTTTTTGATAAAAACCTGCCCTTTGGGCCCAGCATGACCCCCAAAACCCTGCTTTGACCCCCACTTTTAAAAAGTCCCGGGAAAAAGGATTTTTCAACCACCATTTTAGTTAAACTGGACTTGACTATACCTGTCCTGGGCCCAGCATAAACCCAGGGCCGGAGTTCAGGGGGTGGGGGTTTAAAAAGCCCAGGCTGGCTTCCGTCATCAAATTAAGACGCGGGTTTTAAAATGCCCGGGTTTAGCAGCAACAAAAACTGCCCGGTGCTAAAAGGCGAGTGGGGAAAGCGGAAGTGTGAAACCCCAACCCTTTTCCTCGTACACATTCAATCCCCGGGGTCCCCGCTTGCCCCCCGTATAGTGGGAACCAATTGAGCTTCATTTGGAAAATTTACTGGTTTTTTAACGCCCGGGTTTACCCCAGGCCCCCTTTTTATCTTGCCATTTTTTTTCTCATTTTACTCAACTGCTGGAGGAAATGGCCCTCTGTACTTTTTTCTCTGTCCGTGCTCCATACCCCAAAGGTCCTCTTAAATAACCTAAAACGGGTCAATTTTCCTGTACCTCCCTTGTAATTTCAGAAGAATTTTTTTTAAAAGCTATTTTCTACCCTGCAAGTTTTTTTTTTACTTTTTTAAATTTTAGAAAACCCCATTTTTAAAATAGGATAAATCCCCCCAAAGTTTTTTTGTTTCTCTTTTTTTTATTGTAAATTTAAAAGGGGTTTTTTCAATACAGGGGGTTGAAAGCTATTTAAAATCTTGCAAAAAAAAAGTCCTTTTTGCCCAAAATGTGTTTCCCTTAACATTTTCCTACCCATTCCCGTTTCTGGGCAGCAAACCCTCACCCTTGAGCCACCCCTTACAATTGTGAAAAACAAAAAGTCTGTTAGAAACAAAAAATTTTTTTTGAAAAGGACCTGTAGTATACTGCATGTCAAAAGCAAAATGCCCCCCAAAAATCCAAAGCATGACCCTTGAGCCACTTTGGTTTAATTTGGGAAAAACAAATTTTCCCCTTAAAACCAAAATTTTTTTTTAATAGGAAACCCGTAGTATTGGCCCGCATTTCAAAGCAGCATTACCCAAAAAATTATAAAAAAAACTTCTCAGCCCCCTGTTTAAAAAATTTTTTTTTTGGGGGGGAGAAAAAGCCACTTAGAAGCCACATTTCTGTTTCAAAGGACCATGAAATTTTTGCTGTATCTCCCAGCTAACCCTGACCCCCCAAAAAAATTAAAAAATTACTTTCCCGCCCCTAAATTTAAAAAATTTTTAAGGGGGAAAGCCACTTAAAGCCACTTTTCCGGTTTCCCAAAAGGGCCAAAAATTATAGCTGTATCCCCACAAACAACAAGACCCCCAAAAAAATTTTAAATAAGGACTTCTCAGCCACATTAAAAATTGTGAGGGAGAAAATCACTTAAAAATTTAAATTTTTGTTCCAAAGGAAACCCTGATTTAAAAAGCTGATTTTCACAGCCAAAAGACCCAAAAAAACCCAATTTGGGCAAAAGCGAAAACTTCTTAAAATAAAGTGGTAAATGGGGAAAACGGTGTTGTCCTGAAACCTTGCTGTCTTTTCCCGTCCCCTCACACAAAACCAGCAAAATGAACGTTTTTTTAAAAGAGAAAAAAAATTGCAGTAAGAAATGAACATTTTTAAAAAAAAATTTTTAAAAGGAAACCCTTTCCCGTTTTTTAAAAGGGAAGTGAAGTAGACTGGCAACTAATCGTTTACCTCGGCAAAAAAGGGGCCCCCAACATCACATAGAAACCATGCCGATTTATCTTTATGAAAGTCAAAAAAGATCCACATTAACGTGGAAAGCCGGGTGCGTTTTTTCTGTTTAAAGACTCCTCCAACTGTGCGAAGGTCCGCTCAAAATTTTTACCCCTGGCTGCTGGGGAGGACAAAACTCTATGGGGTGATGAGCCACTCGGCCATTCGCCAATTTTGGGTACCCAGAAGTTTTTATTTGGGGCCGGAACAAAATGCAAAAACATCGGTGTTTAGACGCAATAGTCGTGCCCCCATGAAACTTTAACTGAACTCTGTGTGTTTGGGTGTTTTTGCCCTGCATTTCATCTTTTTGGGGATTTTGGGAAACAAAGATTCCCAATTTACCCATTAGGCTTCGCCACCTTGCCCGCTGCTGCCGCCCCTTTCCAAATTGGGACTCTACTGCTTTTTCCCCGTCCCCCTGATGTTTTTCCACCGTGCATTTGGGGAACATGAAGCAGACCCAAAAAATTTTTTTTCCATTTTTCAAACAGAAAAGGGCTCCATTTCCCCCATTTTTTCCTCTTTTGGGTGGGGGGAAGGAAAAATGCCGATTTTTTTTTTACCGGGGGTCCAGGAGGGGTTTGGGACCCAGTAACTGTTGTTCATTTTGATGGCCTTAATGGAGGGTCATGTTGGAAGGGAAAAGGGGAAAAACCCCAAACACTTATGTGAGAGATGGAGCCTTATTTCCCCAAAACCTCTGGTCGAGGGGCACAGCAAACTGAACTTCCTCATCTTCCCCCCCTTCCCCCTCAAATTTGCGCCCAAACCCTTTTTCCAAAGGGAGGGACGTCGGGAACAAACGGGGTCTAAAGGGAAAACCTCCTCCTTTCCCCCTCCTCCCCGCTCCTCCGGGACAGCTTCAACACGCCCCCGACTTGCCTGAATATGCGCCCTGGAAAACTGATGCCCACCTTTCACAAACCTGGACCCGAAAACCCCCCAATAAGACCGAAAGAAATTGTGAAACTGGCGGGCCCTTTTGGGTTTTACGGAGAGAAAGGCCCCCGTGTCCCGCATCTGTGGGCCGTCTCCTCCCCCCGTCGCTGGCGGAACCTTTGGGTTTAGAGTGTCCCCAAAGATCGTTCCAGAACTTTAAAAAACCACAATTTCTCAAAGCGACAAGGGGATTGTCCACACTGACCATTTTTGGGGGTTTCTTCAAAAAATGGGAAGGATGGTGAGACTCTTTCACCTGGGCCCCCACTCTCGGTTTTTCCAAAAACCCCCCAGGTCCGTAACCCCTGCTTTTTTAGGCCCGTGTCACTTTTGACTGGGTAATTTGGGATTCCTCTTCCCACAATCGGTGGAGCATTTTTGGGGGTGGAATTCCAGCGTGTTGCCACGTCAACAATGAGACGGTTGAAAGGGAAGGGGCCCAGCTGACGCTGCAAAAAGCAGCCAGGGGGGGACGAAGCAGGGTGGGGAACGGCGGAAGTGCGAACTCAGACCTCGAGCCTTCTTCGCAGGGCCCCGCCCCAAAACCCCCGGGGAGCTTTTAGAAATTTTTGGACGACAAGGTTTAAAACACCTGTGCCAGGCAAGGGATGTGCTCCCCGCCTACCGATCTTAAGGGGGGCCACAGATTTCCCCGTTATCACACACCACCTTGCCTGGCACAATTTTTCTTGTCACCCACCCGCGCTCGACTCTTTTCTTAGAGCCGTCACATTTATGCCCTTTTGGTTGGACAGTCCTCCAAGGGCAGATTAATTTCAACACCCGGGTCCTGGCACGTGATGCCACCAGAGACCTTGGGGGAATGAGCCCTGCACCATCCCTGCATTTTTTAAAGAGCGTGCGCCGACCTAGAGCCCCCTCACCCCCCAGAGACATCCACCCACTCACCCATGAGCTTCAAGAGGGTATAGCGCCTTGGCCGTGCTTACTAGCCCCGTGTGGGTGGTGAGATGACTTTTTCCGGACACAACAGAAAACCCGGCTTGAAATTTTAGATGACACTTGGCGGCCGGGGCGGGGACGGCTTTTCTGGAAAAAAATCCGCTCGGCATTTGTTTTGGGGGGCGGGCCCGGGCCAGACATGGGGGAAACCCCTCTGTGCCCCACCAACGGAAAGGCAACTTTTTCCAAGGCCAAAACCGGGAAATGCAGACATTCAGGTTTTTGGGTTTTGGGATGGTTTTTGGGTTAAATTTTTTTCTTCGCTCCAAACCTGGAAACAGAAGGCGGGCTGCTAACGGCCCTGTACGGCGTTCAGGTCGTCAAACTTGCGGATGGGAAAAGGGGGGGAGGGGGTCTTTTGGGGTCTGGGGGTACCGGGCGACGTGGAGGCTGAAGCGAGGCTGATCCCGATCAAACTCTGAAGACAGGGGCACTGAGGAACCTTGGTGTGGCGGAGGAGGAGGAGGCAGACAAAGGGGTGACAGTGGTTGGAGGCCCGGCGTCGGTCTGACCTTTTTTTGGGCCAAGTGTTCCCTCCTTTTTAACTCAGCATTCGCTGCATGTGACTAGACATGTTGGGGTGGGGTTTAACCACTTAAGGTTTTTTGCCTCACTTATGCTTTACGGCAAAGGCGGGATATGACACACGGGTGAATCAGAGGCTTGCCAAAGAAGACCCAGCTTGAGAGGTCCTGGACCTTTTTAGGCGATAACGAGGACGGGGTTTTCGCGACCGTGGCTGGCGAATCAACACGGACTTCTGCACCCCCTCCCCTTTTTTTGGCGGGGCCCGTATTACACTACCCGCAATTTTATATTTTACCACAGGTGAATTGAAAGGTGCAAAAAAACCGTTTTTAATCAAAAAATAACATTTCGTGTTTTTTTTACTTCTGCCACCCACACTTTCATTGACGCAGCATCTACGTAAACTTTAAAAAACAATTTAAAAATTTACCACAGGTGAATTGAAAGGGGCAAAAAAAACCCTTTATTTTCAAAACTAAAAGTTACGTGTTTTTTTTACTTTTGCGCACCCAGCACTGTCATTGACGCACATCTCGTAAATCTTAAAAAAACAATTCTAAATTTTTACCACAGGGGAATTAAAGGGGCAAAAAATACCCTTTTTTAATCAAAACATAACAGTTACGTGTTTTTTTTCTTTTGCGCACCCCCACTGTTCATTGACCAGCATTACTAAATTTAAAAAGCAATTCTATATTCACCACAGGGGAATTGAAAGGCGCAAAAAAAAAACCGTTTATTAATCAAAAAATAAAATTTTTCGGTTTTTTGACTTTTGCGCACCCACACTGTTCATTGACGCAGCATCTACGTAAATCTTAAAAAACAATTCTATATTCACCACAGGGGGAATTGAAAGGTGCAAAAAATACAGTTTATTTTAGCAAAAAAATAACAATACGTGTTTTTTTGGGCTTTGCCCCTCCAATTTGTTTATAGACACCCTTTCAGTTTAAATTGAATCCAGCAATTTTGTTTTGATTAGAGGGATT
>JAODAL010064714.1:0-18581 GCA_025379985.1 Phyllomedusa bahiana
CCCCATGGAGAAATAGACAGGACCTCCGGGCCCTTATAGGAACCTGACACACAAAATGAACGGTCATCACCCAGACCCCTCCAGTGGTGTTACGTAAAATGTCCCAGCATTCCCACAGCAGGGTCACCTCCCCATCAGCAGCCCCCTCTTGTTGGTGATTCTGGGATCTTCTGCTTATTGTCCCCTCATTTCAGTGAGTCGGGGGGGGCCTATAGGGGGGCCCCGGGCCCCAAACCTCCTACACACAGGACAGCTGCTGGGGGCCAAAACCACCCCCTGCGTCTTCTTCACTACTGTTAATTGAGTATGGAGAGAAACCCCTGGATGGGGGGGAACCGATTCCCAAAATCTAGTTCTAGAACTAATTTTATTCCTGCACTGGGAAGACGTCCAGGACACTGTGGACTTCGAGCTGTGACTTCCCTGATAACTTCCTCGGAGAGAATTTAAAGCTAAACCCCTTGTAGGGGAAATGCTTAGGGTCGGAAGGTTTTGTTTTATCACAAGTCCAAGATCCCAATTTTGTACTATAGTTTACATTGAAGTAGATCTCTCCTAACCCCTGTGAATGGCCCGACAATCTCCAGGAACCTTATCAACTTCATGAAATAATCTATTAAGTTTTATATCTGACGCAGAAATAAATTTTTTGTATGAACCCTATAAATGAAAGGGGCCGCTAAAAAAAAATAAATCTTTACATTGATAGATACACCCCTTGTGTCTTTTGAACTTTGAGCAGTCAACCACTACCTCATCTCCAATTGAAAATTGGGGGAAGCTTCTGAAGTCGAATGGAGACAAAACCTTCCCCCATTTGTAGTTTTCCTTTAAAACATTTCTATTTTTTATGTCTATCTGTTAATGAAGTCTCAGGATGTGACCCCAGAGTTTTCCCCCTCAAAAAAAAAAAAATTTAAGGATAACGTGACCCCCCTGTAAAGCTCTAGTGCTCCACACTGGGAATAGGGACATTTCTGGGAGACCAAAATTTAACAAAAAATGAGGAAAATAGAAGCCAAAACCGAGGAGATCCCCAGAGAACTTTTTGCCTTGAAAAAAGGGCCCAGAATAGGATGACATGTGGAAACCTTAAAAATTTTAGGGTTTGGAAATTCAACAGTGACTGTAAACCTACCGGGGAAAAACATACAGTAACTTCCAATATGAAGGAAAAAATAATATAAAGGCAGCTAGATGAAAAAAAATGGGGGCCCAAAAAACACAAAAAACTGCTCCCTCGATACAACATTTTCTTCGCTTTTTTCACCTTATAATCCTAGGGCCGGGCGGGACACAACCTCCGTGATGCAAAATTCCGGTTCCCCCTTTTTTTTTTTTGGGCAGGTACCAGGGCTCATCCAGGATTAGCTTCTCTGCTGTGATTGCACAACCTACTCCTCATGTAGGACATATAGTACAGATGAGGAAAGAATCCTCGAGGTCAAATTATCGCCACAGACGCGGCGCCCTCACGGTATCCGAGTGCTGATCCCAAACAATTTATTCAAAAAATAAAAGAAGCGGGTTTCACGTTATTAAGAAGCTTTCCTCGGGTTTCCCCTGAAGTCACAAGGGAGGGAGGGGGTTTATACAGAAACCACCAAGAACCCCCAAAGTGTATTGAGGGGAAAACGTTACAAATAACTTTTTTTAAAAAAACTGCTATATTGGGAAGTCAATAGTGAATTGTGTTGGAACACGAAAAAAAGATTTTTTTTGATACATTAGTTACTTGTTACAAATCTATTGTTTATAAACTTGCAATGATTAAATTTTACCTCTAGGGGTCCTTTTGGCTAGATGAATGACCTTGGTTTAAAGGGGTTTTGCCATGAGTAGTTTACGTGGATCCCCAAAATGGGTATTTAATCACTTTTTCTAAATAAAGTCATTAAAAAAGTAAGGGCCTCGGGAACTACAGTTTCTTTATATGCCCTTGCTTCCTGACATTTCATTAGACACACCAAGACACGACAAGCTGATCGGCCGCACTTGCGTTTTTCGGGGAACTTTTTTTATCGATGACAGAAAACATGAAGGATTTGGGAAAAGGGCGGGGGGGAAAAAAAGCAGTGAATGAGCCGTGTTTTTTGTATAGAACTCCACGGTTGTAACGTAATTTTTGAGAAACATTGCAGACCCCCGCTCCCTGGCTCTCTCTCATCCCCCCCCCTCATAACTCATCAGCTAATTTAAATCTCACACCTACAGATAAGGGTAAGGAACTCACTTCGGTGAAACCCCTTTAATAAATGACTATATTATAGACGGGGAATAAAAGTTGTTCAAAACATTAAATTAAAAACTGTTCAAGAAAAACAAAAAATTAAAAAAATTAATAAATCCAAAAAATATAAAATTAAAAAGCAAACATAAAAATGTAAAAAATAACGGATGTAAAGTCACATAAAACCAATTGATTTCTGTCACATCCAGGGCCATGGTACCCCCCCCGGACGTGCCTGTTCCTTTTGCCCACCTTCCCACCGCCAGTGTGTCTCGCCTGTCCTTGCCTCCCCATTCCTCGCTGCCCGCCCTAACACCCCCAAAATTTAAATATAAAGTACAAATTACCTGGCCAATGACCATTAACCAACCCGGGACTTAAGGAACCTCCTGCCTGTGCTCTGGGGCAGTTTTTGATGTCTCCACATTGTCCTGACCTCTGGTTGCGTCCGTTATCGTGTTTTACTGGGGGCCCGTGGTTTCTCATCTACCTGACTGCTGTAAAATGCACTACTCCCCATCTGGTCCTACCCGGGGGTAGCTACCTGTCTTTTGGGTTTCTATCTGCCCAATGACCCCTCACCTCTGCCTGTTTACCCCAGTGACCCAACAATTCGCAAAATTTTTTTAAACATTGTACCATCCATTTTGACTCCTGGCACACCATTTTCCCCTCTACGAGCCAAAAATTAATTGCACCTTCCCCAACACCCCAATTTCACTCCAACCTTTTCCACCATGGCCAAGACCAAAAGGAAAGGGCTAAGGGACCAAAGACAACATTTTAGACCTTCACAAGGCTGGAAAGGCTACAGGCAAATAGGCAGCAGCTTAGTGGGAAGCCAACAACTGTTAGCGCAATTGTTAAAAATGAAGGAAAACAAGATGATGCAATCTTAATGGGTCTGGGGCTCCATTAAAATCTCACCTCGGGGGGGTAAGAATATTCTTGAAAGTGGAAATTAGAAAATTTAATGATAATTAATGCTTTTTTTAAAAATTTTATTTTAAAAGCTGTTTCGAAAAAGCCGTTTTTTGTTTTCCCCTTTGTAAAAAAATTTCTGCCAGTCATTCATTTGGGCACGCTTATGAATGATCTTTGATAAAGCCCCATAGAAATTTGTTCTTCTGTGGGGTACATTTGGCTAGATACGGGTCACCTGTTTATCCACATAATAAAAAGTTGGCACTTTTGTAAGATGTCCTTTAATCTAAAGTAATCATTGTTTTTATTTGACAAGTTTAAATCTTTGTCAGAATATACACAACATGTTGACTTTTAACCCTTTAAGGCCCCGGGGGTTTTTTTTTTGGTGACCTTTCTTTTTCCCTCCTCGCCTTCCCGAGCCATAATTTTTTATTTTTCCACCTAATAGCCCCTTGAGGGCTTTTATTTTGGGGAAAGATGTACTTTCAAAGGGGTTGTTTTTCACTTACTTAGAATATATGGGAAACCCGCAAAAAAATTCCAAGGGGGGAAAAAATTTGTAAAAAAAATGTATTTTCACCTGTTTGCGGGGGTTTTTTGTTTTTACGGCGTTCAATCTTCGGTAAATATAATGTGTTTTCTGTATTTACAGGTTGTTAGTTTCCGTTATGTTTTTGGTCCCCGTAAAAAAAGCCAAAATTTTCTATTTTTAAAAATTTTTTCCGCGGCCCCTTTTGTGCCAAAAAATTTTTTTGTACCCACCTCAGACGTCAGTGAGGGGGTTTTTTTGCGGGCTGAAGTGCACTTTTTTTGTTTCAGTTTGGAATGCTTGCGATTTTTTTGTCATTTTTATTCATTTTTTTGATGACTTTAAAATGACCAAAAAACACAATTTTGCCGTTTGGAATTTTTTTTCTTCTACAGTGTTAAATGTACGGGATTTTAAATGATGTTTTTTTTTATAGATCGGACTTTTTCGATGGGGGGGGGGGGAAAACCCAAAAAAGTTGTAAAAATTTTTTATTATTTTAATGATTTTATTTGTAAAAAGGGGAAAGGGGGGTGATTTGAACTTTTAATACTTTTTTTTTTTTTTACTTTAAAACTTCTTTTTTTTTCTGTAACATTTAGTCCCCCCTTGGGGGTTGACCACTAGGGGGGACGTTTTTTAAAACAACCCAAAGCATTTTAAAGGGAATGATTAGGGTGACAAAGATGGCGGTTTCCCCATTCCTGTTGCGGCGGAAGGGGGCAAACCCCCGGTTAACAAGGCTCCCACCACCTGGCCCGGTAGGGATCGGCGCGGGGTTTTTTTTTTCATGACCGTTAACTCGGTGCGGGCCCGATCGGGTTTTTATTCGAACCGCGGCCACTTTGGCAGGTGTCTGTTGGGTTTTTAAAACACCCCCCGGGCCCGTTTTTTTCTGGCGGTGTTGCGGCGATCGCCGCTAACACCCGGGGTTGGGGGGGGGTCGCGCGTGATCCCCCCGCAAAGCCCCCCTTTGGGCCCTGGGGGGTTCTGATTGCCAAGGCGTAGGGGGTTAAAAATACATGACATAACCTCGAGATAATGGAAAACTGGGACCATGGTCCAGTTCCTGGTTTGGATAAAAAATCTGATCTGGTTAATGTCAGTGAGATTAATAAATTAAATAAATAATTTGTTTCCAATTTTTAAAACTGGTCAGCAGTTTAATGAGTAATGAGTTATTATAGGTAATTGTTCTGTTGGTCTTGGTGTACTCCCATAAGAATTTGGCTTACCCGTGATTGGTTTAAAAAAAAAAGTGAAATCCCATCACCTAACATTAAAAAGATATAAGGTTAAAAATTTTTTTTTTGTTAGATCTAAGAATCCGTGTCACTTTTTCTTTATTCTCATGGGAAAAGGGGAACTTGTTGAAAAACCTGCCGAACAATTCGAGAAAGGTCAGGATCAGCTCAGAACTAAACAGGAAAGGACCTGGTCAATAAAACTGAAAATAGTGGGACCACAGTCTCACAGATTACCATTATTAATACAACACATTGATTAAAATCCTGCAGGGCACGCTTTGTCCCCCCGGGCTCACGCCAGCACAGGGTCCAGGCCCTTTGAGGTTAGCCCAATCAGCCTGGATGATCCAGAGGAGGGCAGGGGAAGGTCTTGTGGTCAGACGAGACCAAAATAGAACTTTCTGGTATCAATTCCACGCACCGTGTTTGGAGCAAGAAGAAGTATGGGTACAATTCCAATAATACCGTCCCAACGGTGAAGCATGGGGGTGGAAACATCATACTTTGGGGAGGGTGGGGGGCTTTTCTGCAAAGGGACAGTACATTGCGCCCCGAAGTAAAGGAGGATGGATGGGGCCATGTATTGCGAGATTTTGGCCAACGACCTTCTTCCCTCAGTAGGAGCATTGAAGATGGGTTATGGCTGGGTCTTCCAGCAGGACAATGACCGGAAACACACAACCAGGGTAACTAAGGAACGGCTCCATAAGAAGCATTTCAAGGTCCTGGAGTGGCCGAGCTGGTCTCCATACCTAAACCCAATCGCAAATCTTTGGAAGGAGCTGAAAGTCAATGTGGCCCAGCGACAGCCCTGAAATCTGAAAGATCTGGAGAAGATTTGTATGAAGGAGTCGGTCAAAATCCACAGGAAACATCGGACCTTTTGTAATTGCAAACAAAAAGTTTCTGCACCAAGTATTAAGTTCTGGTTTTCTATTGTATTAAAAAGGTTTTGCCACGAAGTAAAATTGACGTGGGAAGCTTGTAAATTAAATAATAAACATTTTAAACCCTTCATCATTTTTAAAAATTCGGGCCCCTGTTTTTGTTTTAGCTGTCCTTTAGTGATCCATTATCCCAGCTCGTCTCCAGGGGATACGACCAGGGCTGAGAGCTCCTCACTCCTGGTCAGACATGTTCAGACATTATTATTATTATTATTATTTATTTTAAAGCGCCATTGATTCCAGGGCGCTGTACATTCGAGGGGGTTACATACATTACATAAGTCAAACAGTACAGTGATAAGGGATAATGACAATTGGCAGAAGAGAGAGAGAGGACCCTACCCGCGAGGGCTTACAATCTACAAGGAGGGGGAAAGAGAGGAAAGGTGAGGGGTGCAGACATGTCTGTGGAGGAAGTAAATGGACAAGTTTAGTGAAGGTTATAGGCAAGCCTGAAGAAATGGGTTTTCAGGGTTTCTTTTGAAGCTGGTGAAAGTGGAGGAGAGTCTGATGTGTTGGGGCAGTGAGTTCCAGAGTGTGAGTTTAAGCACGGGAGAAGTCTTGGAGACGGGTTATGTGAGGAGCTGATAAGGGGAGAGCAGAGGAGAAGGTCCTGTGAGGAGCGGAGAGTGCAAGTTGAGGGGAGATATTGGAATTAGGGCAGAGATGTATGGAGGGGGGAGGTTCATGGAGAGCCTTTTAGGTGAATGGATTAGTAGGCTTAAATGAATTCGCTGGGCAATGGAAGCCAGTGAAGGGATTGGCAGAGGGGAGAGGCAGAGAGTAGCGAGGGAGAGAGGTTGGATAAGACGGGCACCAGGTTAAGGATGGATTGGAGGGGGCGAGGGTCTAGCTGGGAGGCCACTGAGAAGGATGTTGCAGTAGTCTAGGCGGGAGATGACAAGGGCATGGACCACATTCTTGTAGTTTTCATAGTTGAGGAATGAGCGGATGCGAAAAGATGTTTTCAGGTGGAGGCGGCAGCAGAGGCGGGGTTTGGATGTGTGGTTTGAAAGATAAAGCAGAGTCTAGGATTACCCCACGACAGCGGACGTGTGGGCCCGGGGACAGTGTAGAGCCGTTGACTGTAATAGAGAGATCAGGGGCAGGGGTAGAGTTGGATGGTGGAAAGATGATGGTTCTTTTTCTCCACATTTAGTTTTAGGAGAAAGTGATGAGAAGAAGGAGGAAATGGACGACAGACAGTCAGGGATCCGGGAGACTAGAGAAGGGACATCTGGGCCAGAGATGTAGAAGTTGGGTATCATCAGCATACAGGTGGTAATGAAAGCCATGTGAGGGTATGAGCTGACACGAGGCCAAGGGTGTAGACCATCACCTTCCTTTCGGGCCCAGCTACTGAGTGTTTCACCCCCAAAGGTCTTGTCATTCTATCCCGTCCTTTTCCCCTTAGTAATTAGTCAAACCCCAGTCCAAAATAAATAAAAAATAAACACTCCCATTAGGTCTGTGTATTGCTAAAATAGAGTTTTAAAACCCACAGGTTGGTTTCGCAGGATTTTAACCTAGGACCCTTGTGCTGTAAGGTAAAAGGTAAAAGTTAAAAGGTAAAAGTTTTACCTCTGAGCTACTCACAATGCTTTACATAAACAGACCTTTCCTTGACTAGAGAGAGGAAAGGCCTGGTGATGTCATCCTGCTGGGTCACATGATATCCAATTCAAACAAATTCCAACAGCCCCCTTCTGAGCAAACAGAGCTAGGGGAGCTGGATGCAGGAGGTATGAAATGAATTGGGGGCAAAACCCCTTTAAATACTTATTTCATGCAATAGAATCTAAGTAATTCCCCCAGAATCTTACAACATGTTTTTTTCTTGATTTTTTTTTTAGATTCGTCTCCACAGTTAATGAACATAGGAAAAAAATTACGGGATCTTTCCATTTTTTTGTAGGAGGAAACTTGAAAATTCGCCCTGTACCCAAAACTTTTTCCCCCACTGTAGATATTGAAGCAAGTAACTAATGTATCAAACTAAAAAAAATCAGTTTACCTCCTTTTTCCATAAAGATATAACAATTACAAGGATTCCCAATATCGGCAACTTACAATTTTTTCAAAGAGATCTGTAACCGTTTTCCCACAATCACACTTAAAAGGTTCTCTATAAAAACCAGGGCATCCGTTCGATGTGAAACTAAAATACATCACTTAAAGACATAAAACGCGCTTTTTTTCTTTTTCTTTTGAAAAAAACACTTTTTTTTTAATTACTATACGGACCTCGAGGATTCTCTCCCATTTCTATATTTATTTCTTGTTTTATAGAAGGGGTCAAAACAGGAAAAAACCAAAACCCCCCCAGGCTGGACCCACCATTGATTCCTTTGGGCTCCCCCGGGCGGGGCCCGGACCATCTGTTTCCCTTGGCTCCTCCCTGGACCCCCCCATCTGATTCCTTGGCTCCCCCTCCGGGCCCTGAACCTGACCATTGATCCTTTACCCCTTCGGCTGACCAACCTTTGATTCCCCTTTTGGCTCCCCCCCCGGGCTGAACCCCCAAAACTGTTTCCCCTTGCTCCTTTGGGCTGACCACCATCTGATTCCCCCTTGGTCCCCCCCGGGCCTGAACCCAAACCATCTGATTCCCTTGGCTCCTTTCGGGCTAACCCAACCATTGTTTTCCCTTTGGGCCCCCTCCGGCTGAACCCCATCTGTTTCCCCTTTCTCCCCGGCGACCAACCATCTGATTCCCCGGGCTCCTCCGGCTACCCCCCAACCATCTGATTCCTTGGCTCCCCCGGGCTGACCCACCATCTGTTTCCCCTTTGGGCTCCCCCAGTGCCCCCGGACCACTGTTTCCCTTTGGGTCCTCCGGTGACCAACCTCTGTTTCCCTTGGCTCCTCCGGCTGACCCGGCCCCCCTGATTCCTTGGCCCTCCCCCCCCCCCCCCCCCCCCCCGGGCAAAAACCCGACCACGTTTCCCCGGGGCTCCCCCGGCTGAACGGCCCACTGATTCCCTTGCTCCCCGGGCAAAACCTGACCATCTGTTTCCCCTTTTTCCCCCCGGCTAAAACCCAACCATCTTTTCCCCTTGGTCTCCGGGCTGAACCCCACCTGTTCCCTTGGGTTCCCCCCGGGCTGAACCCACCATCTAATTCCCTTGGCTCCTCCGGGCTAAACCACCACTAATTCCTTGGTCCCCCGGCTAAACCCCGCCATCTGACCCCTTGGTCCTGGGGGCTAAACCCCACCATCTGTTTCCCTTGGCCCCTCCTGGCTAAACCCCCACCCCTTGGCTCCTCCGTGAACCCAACCATCTGTTTCCCCTTGGCTCCTCCGGGCTGAACCCGACCATCGTTTTTCCCCTTTGGGGCCTCGGGGCTAACCCCATCTACCCCCTTTGGGCTCCTCCCTCCTCGGTTTAAACTGGTTCCCCCCCATTTTCCCTTGCTCCCAAAAATTACTATGGCTGCATGATTTTCCCAATACAAAATGACCTATGGGGGGTAGGTTTTCCGATGCTCATTTCACACTTGGGAACTCCTGAACTTGACAAGGACGCTGGATTTCCCCCTATTATGGATTTTTTCTTCTATCATTTTACTTTTTAGATAATAAAAATATAGAAAACTAGAGAGTTACCTTCCCCGGCACCAGGTGGAGGGTCCCAAGGTGAGGCTAAAATTCTTCTCGTATTTCCTGCCGTGTCCTCCCTTGGGGGGTCATTCGGAGAAGGAACGCTGTTATGAGAAAGGAAAAACTGGGGTTTAACTAAGGTTTTATTCCGGGGCCCTTTTTGGAAAAGAAGGGGGCCCCAAAAATTTCAGGGGCCACATCATGGGACATAAAAACCTCTGGGGGGAGAGGAGAAGCGCTTTCAGAGCCGTCACCACAGGATATTGCATAATGTCTGATAGAAGGGCCCCCCCCTCTGGGGGCCACCCCGCGTGCTGTAACTCCTATAGAAAAATGGAGGACCCTTACATGTGTGGCCCCCTCTGCTCATTCCCCACCCCGGATGCGGGCCCCCTCCCTTTAGGGTCGGGTCTGTTTCCCAAGGGGGAACCCATCTATCAACATTTTGGGAGACGTGGGATACATCAAAATGTCCATGTTGGGGAAAACCCCTTTTTTGTTAAACTGAGAGGATTGATGCATCAGTAGAAGACAATATGAAGCCCTTTCCCCCCGACTTGAGGACCGACACACGGCTGATACTGGGGGGGGGGGGGGGGGGGGGGGGCTGCTGAAATGAGCAGAAGCCTCAAGCGGGGGGCTGTGTATCACTGACTGCTGACAAATGAGCAGAAGCCACAGCAGGGGGCGCTGTGTATCACTGACTGCTGACAATACAAAGCCTCAGCGGGGGCGCGTGTATCACTGATTTGGGCAATGAGCAAAGCCTCACGGGGGGGTGGTTTTCACGACTGGCAAGACAAAGCCTCAAGCGGGGGGGCGCTGTGTATCACTGACTGCTGACAATGAGCAAAGCCTCAGGGGGGCGCTGTATCATGACTGCTGACAATGGCAGAAGCCCCAGCGGGGGGCGCTGTGATCACGAAAGCTGACAATGAGCAGAACCTCAGCGGGGGGCGCTGTGTAAAACACTGATTTGCTTGACAAAAGAGCAGAAAACCCCCAGCGGGGGGGGCTGTGTATCATGACTGTGACAATGAGAAAGCCTCAGCGGGGGGCGCTGTGTATCACTGACTGCTGACAATGAGCAGAAGCCTCAGCGGGGGGCGCTGTGTATCACTGACTCCACACTGACTGGATTATACGCGCCCGGTTCTCGCCCCCGATCAGTGGCAGCTGCGCCCCAAGGCTTGTGTGTGACCCCACAGTGACCAGGACGGGTGCGGAGCGTTGGCGCGTCAGTGCTGCGCATGTACAATGCATGGGGGGGGGGGCGAGCTCAGTTTAGCAGCAATAACTCTACTAGAACAGCGGGAGACTGTAGCTGAGCAAAAGACGCCGATCTCCAAGAGAACAACAGATCCGGGGATTAAACCCAACCTGACACCGAAACAGGTTTACAAAACTAAAGAGAAATAAATCCAATCAAGATTAAAACAAGAATCGTCCCTGATGTGAAATATATTATTAGACTTTGGATTCGGGTCACATTTACTTTCAACCCAAATATCAGCAATAGGATTTGGGTCAGGAAACTGAATTTCGGTATTCGTGGGAAAAACGTTACTACCCATAATACCCAAACCAGCAGCCTGAGAGTCAGACTGATGAAAGGAAGTGCATCCTCCACCTTAAATTTGGGCAGGACACCTATTAGATGCCTGCATCACCTGACATCAGGGCGGTAGATCTATGCAGAGCTGGGCTAAGGAGCCATTTTGGATTAGATGGGTGACAAAGAAGGGGGAACATCTCTCCTTGAGGCGAGGAGAGCATCAAATGGTGGTAGAGTTTGATTGGCCTTTTTGCCTTCTACTAAGCATCTGCATATCACAAGGCATTATGGGAAAGAAGCTGAGAAGTTGAAGCGCCCTCTGTTGGATTAAACAAATCCTCAATTCGCTTTTGACCCACTGGGCCTTGAGAAAGCAAAAAGGATATTTAGCCAAGCCAGTAACAAAGAAGGATGTATCTCTGTATCTGTGCACTGCTATGTGCTGCTACATCCATCCATCCCTTCTGTGCTCAGCTCTGTATGCTAGGAGGCAGGAATAGGGACAGAGCAGATGAAAGCAGGTAGGTTAGGAATACAGAAGGGGACATAAGGGTCACAGGGACACGGCCGCACACTGCATCCCTTAATTAATGTATTTTGGTTTAATTACACTTTTATGCCTGCAAAACAGCGAGGCAGCATGAAAAGCCCTCGCTCTGTGCACACCCTACTGTGGAAGTAGATGAGGATTAATCATGAACCACAGTCTTGTTTGTCATGGTCAAATGTGGTCAACCATTAGAGCCACAACACACAGAAGATACAGTAGAGTGAAAGACACAGCATGGTCCACCTGACAGCACCTCCTCCTTGCAGGCACTGGGCAGCCAGTCAGGGGTGAGTCATGAACACCCTCCCTCTTCTTCACCCCATCCCAAATCCCCCAGACACTCTGACTCAGTCGGCATGGAGGAGCGCGAGGAACTGAATTCCAAAAGATAGATCAAAAACTGAAAGGAACATGACCAAGTCATTCTATGCCCTGATGCCCAAACCTTAATCATCATGGAGGAGCAAGACCGGGGGTATGCCTATGCCATGTGTACATAGGGGGCTCAGAGACACAGGTGCCACCTCCCTGTAGTTACTGGAACAGGAGGAGGAGAAGGTGCTAGGTTCTGAGTTTCGTGGCCCAATATGGTGTGAAGGCTGCAGAGCAGAGGACAGGGGATGGAGGAAGAGAAGGATATTACAGAACAGCCCCTCCTGGGAGCTCTCATCTCCATCCACATCATGTGCCCAATGCTGGTGAGAAGAAGCCTCTCCAGGTGCAGTGACTGCAGGAATCACTGCACATCCTGTGGAAAATATGATCCAGGGGGTCTGACTGATCTACTGAGCATGTGCGACCCCCAAGGAGCCGCACTACAGGGCTGTCAGTGTAGGCGGCTTCCCATTACTCCCTGCTGTGTGCGGCCCCCAGGTTCCCAGCAGCCTCTGCTCCATTACTCCCTGCTGTGTGCGGCCCCAGGTTCCCAGCAGCCTCTGCTCCATTACTCCCTGCTGTGTGCGGCCCCCAGCAGCCTCTGCTCCATTACTCCCTGCTGTGTGCGGCCCCCAGCAGCCTCTGCTCCATTACTCCCTGCTGTGTGCGGCCCCCAGGTTCCCAGCAGCCTCTGCTCCATTACTCCCTGCTGTGTGCGGCCCCCAGGTTCCCAGCAGCCTCTGCTCCATTACTCCCTGCTGTGTGTGGCCCCCAGGTTCCCAGCAGCCTCTGCTCCATTACTCCCTGCTGTGTGCGGCCCAGGTTCCCAGCATCCACTGCTCCATTACTCCCTGCTGTGTGCGGCCCCAGGTTCCCACCCTTGCCCTTTTTAACTCCCTGCTGTTGCGGCCCGGGTTCCCAGCACCTCTGCTCCTTTAACTCCCTGCTGTTCGCCCCAGCAGCCTCTGCCCTTACTCCTGCGTTTGGGGCCCCGGGTTCCCACACCTTCTCTCCATTATTTCCGCTGTGTGCGCCCCCAGCACCTCTCCCTTTACTCCCTGCTGTGGGGGCCCCCCCACAGCCCGCTCCATACTCCCTGTGCTTTTTGATTTTAAAGGGCCATGCTTGATTCCCCCCTTGTTTTGCCCCATTGCCTTCACCTCTGCTATTATAAGGGTTCTCCTCCCCCCCAAACTTTTTCCCAATCTTCCCCCTTTCCCGGGGGATCTAAAGTTCCTGTTTATCAATTCCTGGTTCCTGACTTCAGCTTGTTCCTGATCTTGCCACCTGTCCGTGGCTGACAGAAGAAAGTACCCCACCTTCCCTAACCTTTACTCACAGTTCCCTTTTACCCTTTCCCCAAATTTTCACATAAGCTGTAACCGTGAGGGACTATATTGTCCTGGGAGTCCTCTGCAGCAAAGTCAAGATCCTTGTGCGAGGGTAAAAACCAAGGGTCTCCTAGACTCTGCCCCCATGGAGATTCAATACTGTAAGTACCAGTGGTCCCCCTCCCAACAGGAGTCGTTACAACCAGCACGGGAACAGAGAGGGAAAATTGAGACAGAATGAGGAAAACAAAGGGGCCGTATCCTGTAACCTCAATATCTGGACACGGGAGCGATTTATTTCCAAATGAAATATCATTTTAATTCTGTCTCCAGAGATTTTTTTGAGAAAACCAAAAACATCAGATCTTTTCTCTCAGGTTTTTTTTTTTTCCTGATTGGAGAGGTTTTCATTCTGTTTTCTGTCTATGATTATGGAGCCATCATCTTGTCTGAGAAGATTTTTTGCACACTAGAGATAAACCTTTAACCCCACCTATATGGGCATAGACCTTGAAAGGAGGTGACTCATTGACTTCTATGGGGGATGTTTGAGGCTCCCGTGACCTGGAAGAAGTCATTTTGGGGAGGGGAGCTTGACCATCTCCTATGTGAATGGGGGATAAGCCTTTATCTACACATGGTGCAACTTCATGTAACCTCTGTAGATAATGAGAGACCCTTCTCTACAGAAAGGGAAATGTCGCCATTTTTTGGGGTTTGTGACCACTTGACACCGCAGAGCCAGGATTTATCAAAATAGAGAGTGATATTGGAAACAAAAAAACATCCCAAAACTCTTAAAAAACCCGCTTCATATAAACACATATAAACAAAAGTTATTTCTGATAAAACTTCCCTTTAAATCTCCAAAACAAAAGGCCCCCCATTTCCTCCTGCCCCCCAAATAATAGGCAGAAAACCCCGCCCATCTCCTTACCTTGTCATAAAGGCCGGTGATTCTCCAATCCTCCATCAAACGCCTTTACAATCCTTTGTCCTTCTAAATACCCCACCCTCCAGGAGAAATAGACACGACCTCCTGACACCTTTTAGGAACCGACACACAAAATGAAGGTCATCACCCCCGACCCCCCCCGGGGGTTAAATGTATAATGTCCCAAACCCCCACACGTCACCTCCCAGTCCGCACCCCCTCATTTTTGGTGATTTTTAGGACTTCTGTTTTGTCCCTCCATGTAAGTGTTGCGGGGGACTCATGATGGGGGGCCCCGGTCCCACCCCGACACACAGGGACAGCTGCTGGGGGGCCACACAGTCACCTGACGTCTTCTTCACTACTTGAAATCCTGTGTATGAAAAAAAACCCGGGATCAGGGACCGATCCCAAAATTTAGTGACAAAAACTAATTTTATTCCTGCCTAAAGGGACGCCCAGGACAGTGTGGACTTCGAGCTGTGATTTCCCCCGTAATTTCCTCTGGCAGAGAAGTTAAAGCAAAACCCCTTGAGGGAAATGCTTAGGCGGCAAGTCTTTTTTATCACTAAGATTAAGATCCCAGTATATTTGACTAATTTCATCAGGGAAGTAATGTCTCCTGTTTTTTTGGGCTCCCCCTTTGATTTTGTGGAAAACCTAAAAAGATGGGTTTTCAGGTTGTTTTTGAAACGTAGGATGGAAAAAACCCTTTTTTGTTTTGGGCATTAAATTTCCAGAGTCTGGGAAGCACAGAAAGTCTTGGAAACTGTTTGGTGGGAATGAAAACAAGAACAGAAAGAAGGGGTCCTATGGGGGAGCGGAGTTTGAGAGAAACTGGAACTAACCGAAACTTGGGGATGTGAAGGTTACAGAAGCCTTGTAGGTCATGGTTAAAAACTTGAACTGTTTTTTGCTGGGATTAGGATGGGAGGGGCGAGAATCGGGGGAAGAGTGGACAGACGGGCAGCAGTTTTGAGGAAAACTGAAAGGGAGAAAGAAGTTTTAGATGGGGGGTTGCAGAGAAGGTTATTGCAGTTCTAGGGGGGAAAAGAAAAGCAGGATGACATTTTTGTAGTATTAATTAAAAAGGGTTTCAAACAATGATGGAATTGGGTCCCAAAGGGAATTTCATTTTTATTTAATCAAATAGGAAAAATTTTAAGTTTCTGGCTGAACCCGACCAACGATTTCCCCTTGTTCCTCCGGGCGAACCGAATTTTTTTCCCTGGCCCCCCGGGGAACCTGAATTATTTCCTTTGGTCCTCCGGTGAAAATTTTCCTTGAATCCCTTCTCCTCCCCTAACCACCCCCCCTGAATCCCTTTTTCCTCCGGGGGAAACCCCTCTGACCCTTTTTGGGAGAAAGACCCCTGACCCTTTTGGGTTAAAGGCGAAATCCACCCCCCAAATTTTCCCTTGGCTCCTCCGGGTGAACCGATATCTGATTCCCCTTGGTCCCCCGGCGAAACCGACCATTATTCCCTTGGCCCCCGGGGGGAAACCCCCATCTATTCCGTTGGGTCCTCCAGGGTTGAACCCGCCAACCATTTTTTCCCTTGGTCCAGCTGAACCCGACCCCGATTCCCGGGGGTCCTCCGCTAACCCACCATCCCGATTCCCTTGGCCCTCAGGGGAACCAAAATCTGATTCCCCTTTTCCCTCCGGCTGAACCCGCCATCTATTTCCCCGGGCCCCCCGGCTGAACCCGACCACATTTCCCTTTGGGTCCTCGGGGGACCGACCACATTCCCTTGGCTCCTCCGGGAACCACCCTCTGATTCCCTTGCTCCCCCCCGGGGTGAACCCACATCTATCCCCCTTCTCCTCCAGCTGAACCCACCCTCTGATTCCTGGGTCCCAGGGCTGACCCACCACTATTCCCTTGGCTCCCCCGGGCTGAACCCGACCATCTGATTTCCCTTGCTCCTTCGCGAACCCGACCCTGATTTCCCCTTTGGGCCCCCGGGGTGAACCCGACCACCGATTTCCCCCGGCTCCTCAACAACCCGACCAAACCCCCCGATCCCCCCTTTTGGCTCCTCAGGGGCCCCCTCTTCCTTGGAAACGGCGACTCACCGTTCCATTTCTCCTATAACATCTAGGGTCATGGTTCCCAGAAACATAATGACCATACTGGGGGGCCCCGAGGTTTTTCCGTGCCATTTTATCCTTGGAAGTCCTGAACCTTACACAGAGCTGGGTTCCTCCTATTATGGATTTTCTCTCACTTTATTGTTGTAATAAAGATATAGAAATCTAAGAATTTTCCCCTCCCGGTCACCAGGGGGAGGATCTCCAAGGGGAGGTCAAAATCTTCTCTGTCCATTCCCTTCCGTTCCATCCTGGTGGTCATCAGGAGAAGGAACGCTGTGTAGAAATGGAAAAACTGATAACTGGAAGTTTTTTTGTACTGCGGCCCTTTTTGGGGGAAAAGGGGGGCCCAAATCTACAGGGGGCCCCAACTGTGACATAAGAACCTCGGGGGCAAGGGAAAGCCTTCTCAGAGCCCCACCACAGATACGGGCCCAACACATCCCCAGGATATCCCATAAGTCTGAAGATGAGGCCCACCCTGGGGCGCGCTCCCGCTGTGCTGTACCCATAGAAGTAAAGGAGAGACCCCTGTAAGGGGGTGGCCCACCTCTTGTTATTCCCCACCTGGGTCAGCGGCCCATCCCATGAGGGTCGGGGCTGTTTTCCAGAGTGAGCCCCCCATCTATCAACATTTTTGGGAGACGCTGTGGATCACAAAAGTCCAGTTGGGAAAAACCCCTTTAGTTTAACGATGAAGGACTTGTGCATCAGTGAAAAGCAATAAAACCATTTCCCCCCGCAGTGAGGACCTAACACGGCGATAAGGGGGAGGGGGACCCACAGTGATTGGAAATTCACCTTTTTAAGCTTTTTTAACAACAGACCTGCACGTAAAATTTTGGGGCCCCACTAATTTAAAACAGAAACCCAGGGGGGGTTGTAAATGTGGGGCTCTCTCAGGGTCTATAAACCAACAGGGAGCTACATACAACCCACCCTTTTGTCTGAAACAAACAAGGGAGACAACAGGGGGGCGCCTCAACTGCTCATTTTCAATGCCCCCCGGGGGGGGGAGGGTGGGGGGCTCTGTGTAGCACAATAAACCACTAGGGCAAAACGGAACATCGGGCCGCGGGGGGAAAAATCCAAGAAAAAAATTGCTTTTCCCTCCTGGACACAGCGACTTTTCTCATTTTTTAAAAATTTTTTTCACGGGGAAATTTTTTTAAAATGGGAAAATCACGGTAAAATGTTACTGATATTACACTTATTTGTAAAATGGCAAAATCCCCGCACACTCAAACACACACCCCCCCCCCACACTCACCACCCCCCCTCCCCCTCACTCCAGCACCCCCCCCCTCAATCACGCACCCCTCCCCCCACCACCCCGCCCCCAACTCACACACCCCCCCCCCCTTCACCACCACCCCTCCCCCTTACACACACGCACCCCTCCCCCTACACTCACGCACCCCTCCCCCCTTAAACACTCCTCCACCCTCCCCCTTAACTCCGCAAACCCCCCTCCCCCTTACACTCACGCACCCCTCCCCCTTACACTCACGCACCCCTCCCCCTTACACTCACGCACCCCTCCCCCTTACACTCACGCACCCCTCCCCCTTACACTCACGCACCCCTCCCCCTTACACTCACGCACCCCTCCACACACACTCACTCACCCCTCCCCCTACACTCACGCACCCCTGCCCCTACACTCACGCACCCCTCCCCCTACACTCACGCACCCCTCCCCCTACACTCACGCACCCCTACCCCCACACTCACCCCCCTCCCCCTTTCCCACCACCCCCCCCCACAAACTCAAACCCCCCCTCCCCCTTACACTCACGCACCCCACCCCCCCCCCTACATCACGCACCCCTCCCCTTACACTCTTTCCCCCCCCACACCAACCCACCCCCCCCCCCCTTTCATCAGCACCCCTCCCCCTTACACTCACGCACCCCTCCCCCTACACTCACGCAACCCTCCCCCTACACTCACGCACCCCTCCCCCTACACTCACCACCCTCCCCCTACACTCACGCAAACCCCCCCCCCCCTTCCCCCACGCACCCCTCCCCAACACTCACGCACCCCCTCCCCCCTACACTCCCCCACACCCCCCCAAACACCACGCACCCTCCCCCCACACTCCCACCCTCCCCAACACTCACCACCCCCCCCCCTACACCCAAAAGCACCCCCCCAAACCACACCCCCCCCCCCCCCCACCCCCCTACAACTCACCCCCCCTCCCCCTTACACTCACGCACCCCTCCCCCTTACACTCACGCACCCCTCCCCCTACAA
>JAODAL010064715.1:0-18579 GCA_025379985.1 Phyllomedusa bahiana
AGGGCCCCACCTGCGGGAGGGATCCATACAGAACACCTATCAAGGGGGTACACAATGCTAAATTTGGGTTTAAAATTTTGGGATTAGGAACCGGGGGCGTGCCAAAATCGGGTCATACTCTTCCAACTAATGTCAGACATTTCTATCCCTATCACAATGTCCTATAGGAAGATCTCATCCGCTTTAAGAAAGCCAATCAGCATGTATGGCATCTAAAAAGGGGGTTCCTACCCAAAAATTGAAATCCTTTTCATTTGGGGAATGAGGGGCCCAGAAATGCTACGAAACATTTCCTAAACCATACAGTTTTGTTTTTTCCCAGCAATGGTTGCGGGGGTTTGTTCTTTTTTCGCACCTGACCCCCAATGTCCATCCACATTTAAGAAAAACAGACCCTAGGGAAAGGGGCAACCAATCAAAAAAGGCCCGGGTACGCTGTAAAACTGCCTTTTTTCCGTTGCACTTTTGTTAGCTCAGGCCTGCTCCGCAGCCCTATATGCAGTAGGGTTCGCTGAAATGTTGATTTAGTTACATCTGGTAGCCCCCTGGTTTATTTTGGGGGGACTTCCCTCATCACCCTTAGGCTATGTTCACACGGTTATTTGCGGGGCAATTACCCCCGAATTTACCCCGTGGGGCCGGGGGGGGAGAGTAGCGGGGGCCGGGCGCTTCGCCGCCCTAACTTTCCGCAGCGCGCGTAAAACGCCGCGGGAATACACATGTCAATTACTCCCCGCCCCCCCCGGTTTTCGCCGGGGGGAAGAGGAGACGTAATCCATATTTTCTCTATAGAACTGTGGATTACCGTAATGAATGGCCGTTTTCCCCCGAATTTGGGCCCATTTCGGCGCGTAATTACAGACCGAAATAGGGCCCTTTTTAACCCGTGAACATGGGCTTTTCATCGATGTTTACCTTTCACAACAGTGGCAAGTGATACTCTGCAGTCTCCACCTTGCTTATTCTCAAGGCACAATTTTTTTCCACTCACAATACTCTTTCACCACAGCAGCACAAGCACAGTTCACAAACTGCACAGCTCCAGGGTCCGCCACCCTTAGCCCCAAAAACCCAATATAAAAACCCTTTTTTTGCAACGTAAAAGATTTTATTACAGCAATGAGGGGGCCCTGGGCAACCGCCTATCGCAACCATATAAAAAACCCCCAAGACATCAACTTTCCCCGCAAGCTATGAAGTGCCAAAAGCAGTCATCATAATGTGACTTGGGTGTATATAGTCACACATCATAGTTAAAGTAATCACAAAATCACAGCAATGTTTCATAGTTTGTAAGGCCGAAAAAAGAAAAGACGTCCATCCACACCTGTTGTCTAAGGTGTTGATCCAGAGGGAAGGCAAAAAAAACCCCCAAAGGTAAAACCAATTTTCCTCATTTTAGGGAAAAATTCCTTCCCGGACTCCAATCCTGGCGCATCTGCGGAAAAATCCCTGGATCAATGACCCCTCTCCATAATCTAGACACAAAAACTTGTTACATTTTACGCTCCAGAAAATGCATCTAAACCATTTTTGAACTGGTTATGAATTCACCATGACAATTTCCTCCTGCAGGTGGAATTCCCCACAGTCTCACTCTCCTTTACAGTAAAGAATCCCTTTCTTATGTTTATGTAAGAAACTTTCGATCCTCAAGATGTAAAAGGATTCCACCCTTGTTCTAGATACAGTCCTGGGTATAAATAAATCTTTGAGAGAGATCTCTAATGTTGAGCCTTTGATGATTTTAAACATATTTATGTATGTCCCCCCAGAAGCCCTTTCTTTTTCTCTAAACTAAATAACCCCAATCTTGCTAACTTTCTGGTACTGTACATAAAAGTCCACCGGTCCCTTTTATTATTATTTTTTTGCCCTCCTTTTGTACCTGTTCTAAGATACTACAATGTCTTTCCTGTGTACTGGTGCCGAAAACTGTACGACAATATTTCCATTGTGTGGTCTAACCAGTGACTTAGTATTATGGAGAATAAATGTTCTCATCAATGTTGCCTCCTATGCCCCTTTTAAATGCACCCCATGATCCATTTACCTTGCAGCTGCTGTCCTTACACTGGCTGCTACAATTAATTTTACTTCCTCCAGATTCCCAAGTCCTTCCTCCATGTCACTTATACCCAGCCTTTGTTCCATTTACCAAGTAATCATGGTAAGGATTTTTCCTCCCCCTATGTGCATATGAGGAACCTTGCATTTATTCTGGTATTAAAACCATCTGTGCCATTTCCCTGCCCCAGCCTCCAACTTACCAGATCCCTTTGAATAACACATTATCCTCTATTGTGTATGATTACTGTTTACAGAGCTTAGATATCTGTGGCATTCCTTGTGTAAGAATATTATAAATGTTTGAATAGGATAGTCCCCAATACAGACTCCTATGGGTATCCCCACTATAAACAGCGATCCAGTCTGATGTATAGTACCGTATAAATACTACCTCTTTGGTTTTCTATCAGTGAGCCAGTTGCTTACCACTTTGCACTCACATTTTCCCCCCAGTCCAAGCATTCCATTTTATTTTAACCAACCTTTCTATATGTGTCAGACCGTAACAAATGAAATCTAGATATACTACATTCAATGCCTCACCCTGTTATCAGTCTAGCACTGACATTCCTCATAGAAGCTGATGAGATTAGTCTGACAGACCGATCCCATCATAAAACCCATGCTGGAAAGGCTTATAACAAATTTATTTTCAGGTGAGATACTCCAGGAATAGCATCTCTAGAAAACCTTCAAACATTTTACCCACAACAGAGGTTTAAGCTTACCGCCTATAGTTCTCAGCATCACTTTTTGAACAACCCCTTTTTGAATATTGGCACTACTTGCTATGCGCCAATCCTTTGGGACATACCCGTTATAAGGCAGTCCATAAATAGTTAAGAATAGGGGCCTATCAAGGACATCACTTTAACTCCCTTAGGACACGTTGGGGTGTGGATTAAACAAATGTGCACAATTTTATAAATGTAGTTCTTCTTATGGACTCCAAAGTGCAAAAGGAGTAATAATAATGGCGTAAACCAATAGCATAGCGGTAGGATAGAAACCATTTTTTCCCCTAAATTGTGTTTATTTGACATCGTGACCACCTAACATTCCAGAGAATAGGGTGGTTTTAATTGTAGCTGTATTTCATGCTGTGGACCCCTTCGAAGAGGAGTGACACTTCCTCAATGTCCTTAAACCTCCCCTTAACGGGAATCGTCGCCAATATTTTTTTTCGTTATTAGTTTAGAATCACGACCCTGAATCCATATTCTTTTTCCTCTGTCATTTTTATTTCCTGTTTTGTAGATTTCTTTCTCAATTCGTTGCGGTGCGGCCGTCTATAATATGATGCGGGTAATACATTCTGCTTTGCACAGCTTTAAAACAGCAGTCAGAGAGGATACTTTATCAGCATTTTCAGTTCATGCCCATAGTATCTTAATACAGAGTCTGTCCCATAGACCTTAGTTATAGGAGAGTTTCCACTGTGAAGGGAGGGGAGATGGGAGCTTGTGACCTCTCCTCTTGTACTGGTGAATTCTGTTTTAATCTGTACACAATGGTGTCTCCTCTCAGTATGAACCCTGCTTATTACTGATAATGAGCACACTGCTAAAAGCGTCTCTAAACAGTAACAGGATAGTGTCAGTATGATTAATTAGGCTTAGTGGCCAAAGTGAGAAACTAAGGACGTAAGAATTATTAAAAAAAAATACTGAACAGTCGATCTGGAAAATTAAAAAAAAACACCAAAAATACCTAAAAAAAATGTTTAGATAAAAATGTGAGTTAAAAAATAAGTCATTTTTTTAATGACACATTCCCCTTTAAGTCTAAAGGTTTTTATAGAGCTACAGGAAGTTTCATGTCAGCACTTTAACTGAATGATCTGCCCTGTCACAGTCCATTTAAAACAAAGTGGTGTCCAAATTCCTAATCTGGACAATGCAACATCAATCCTTGCTGTGGGGGGAAAGAAGAGCGGTTCTGCAGGGAAGGGCTAGCTCTGCAGCAGAGCTGACTCCCAGAGATGAAGATGACACCGTTTAAACGGTAATAGCATATAATTTGCTGAAATCAAGAGGATGCCCTACTTACAGTGGGAGGCAGAACATATCTCTCTGATTCTGCTTCCATATCGCCATCTTTTATTCACTCTAATCACTGAAGGCAGACATGGAAATGAGCTGGTAATTACTGCTCTCTTCCTACATCAAAAGACCTGGAGAAGGGGGGAAGATAACGGTCTGAAGCAAAAGCAAAGGAGGATTCAAATGTAAATAATCACGTGACCCGATTAACCTGCCATTGCTGAGCGCTGGATGGCCGGCTTTAGGTGTCGCATGAACAACTGACAAGACTCTATGAAAACTTTCCTCCCTTAATTACATTTTGCTCCAGGCCATTTCCCCAGTAATATCTTACATAAATGTAGAATTTCACCAACTATAAGTTTATTAACACCTATCACCCTATGTTGATGCTCCTAAGCTGCTGCCAACAACAACCTTCACAGGTCAGTTTTGGTCATCCCCCGTTCTTCATTCTCAGCCAAGTCTGCAGCTGTTAGATGTGTTGGGGTCGTTCTGCAATAGGGCGGAGAACCCAGTGTTTTGGAGGACCAACCCACAGGTCTCGTCCACGTGGTGCATCTTATGGGCTACTGCGTTGGTATCCCCTCGTCTCCTTTTCCCACAGAACAAGCCGACAAAAAAAAAAATAATTACAAAATGTTCCAAAACTCTCGTTATATGAAGAGACGAAGTCGGAGGCAATAAAACGATTTCAATAAATTGCAGCTTTAGTGAAGAAGGTCACTGAATAAGAAGTCCTGACAGAGCGGTACTGTTTCCAAAGACAAAAATACTGGCAAAAATTCATGAAGCTCTCGCATCTAAAACAATAAAGGGTTCCTCCGTGGTTCGAATACGAAGATTGAGTCCCTATGATATGAATCCCCTTATTCACTGGGACCACAGAAACAGAGGACTAATTAAAGAAGGTAAATAACCAACTTATTTAATTTCCAGAATACATGAAATATTTAAGAAATAAAAAAAAGAAATGATCACAGCCAGGTAAACCTGAGCCACCGTGGTGTCGCGCGCTGCATTGGACTTCACACCTCTGTCCCAGCTTTCATTTAGCCTTGTATTTCCCCCCAGTCATTTTCCTTTGGGACGGAACCAGTCCCATGGCATGTAACCTGCCCTTCTACCATCACAAAATGGCACTTCAACAGCGTAGGTATACTTTTTTAGGGCCAAAATTGGCAGATTGGATAACACTCAACTTTGTCCGCCTTTACTTCTTCTTGTAGGTCCCTCTCTTGAAGAGAAAAAAAAATAATTAGAATCCACCTGTAGAAGGATTAAATTATTAAACCTATTGCAGGATCACATTATAATCATCCCCCCATTATTCTTCTAACAAAACATATATGCAAGGCCGAGATAAAAAAGACATAAGAGGTCCATCCAGTACAGCCTATGTCCTCTCAATGTTGTATGATCCAGAAGAAGGCAAAAAAAAAAAAAACCCTTTGTCTTCGAAGCCAATTGTTCCTGAGGATAGGCAAAAAGTTTCCTCTCCTCCCGACTCCCAATCTGGTCAATCAGAATTAATCCCCCTGGATCAACGACCCTGTCTCCAGGAATCCTGGTCACTAATAACTTGTTATATTATTACAGCCTCATAGATATGCATCCAGACCTTTTTTTGACTCAGGGGGGGGGAGGGAGGGGGGTGTATGTGTCTGTATAGGTAATTCACCATAACACGTTCCTCTGTCAGAGAGATTCCACAGTCTGCTAACTGCTCTAACAGGTAAAAGAATTGTGCCTTTCTATGTTTCCATGTAGAAACCTAATTTCCGCCCCTTCTGTAGCATGAGAGGATCCCGCCCTTGTTCTAGATAAAATCCTGGGTATACATAGATCTTGTGAGAGATCTCTCCTATATTGACCTTTAATATAGTTGAAACGCATATTATTTATGTCCCCCCGAAGCCGTCTTTTTCTTAAACTAAATAACCCTAATCTTGCTAATCTTGTCTGTGTATTGCAGGTCCACCCAGTCCTATTATTATTTTGCGTGGCATGCACCGCTCGCTTGAACCTGTTCAAGCTCTACAATTCTTTCCAGTGCACTGGTGCCCAAAACTTGAGATAGTCTGACTAGTGTACCTTGTATCCAGGCTATGGAGGTCGGAGAGTCGAGCCTTAATTTGCAGGAGTCTGAGTCCGTTATAAAAACGGACCCGACTCCAAAAATAATATTATAAATTAGTAACGTTTGTTTAAATGCAGTGACAAGTGCAGAAAATTGGGCTCTTCCAGTGCTACATTTCCTCCCATATCTTCAGTACAGCCATCATCTTCAGTCCATATCCTCCTTCTCCTCCCGCCATGAAACTAAAACGTGGAAAACAACCGAGTTCATCATGCTTCCCCCCCGACAATACTCTATCCCTCCACTATCTCTCTATCACATGTCAATGGGCTACACGCTCTCACCAGCCTCCACAAGTCCGCTGTGCCTTGGATAACCCTTATGTACTCCAATCTTCACAATCCAAACCCCTCACCTCATTGCCTGTTCGCCACCACTCTTGAAAAATATCATCCCGAAGTGTCCGCTCATTCCATAGTTTTGAGAAGCACAAACATGCTGTTCCATGCCCTCGACAGCCTCACACCTAGACTATTGCAACATCCATACTCGTGGCCTTAACGTCTATTACCCTCGCTTCAGCTCCCCTCCAATATTCCTCTTAAATCTGCCACCCGTCTGATTCACCGCTCACCCCCCCACTTATTCGCACTCCTCTGTCTAATCCCCTGGACCGGCTCCCCATTGCCCAGCCAAATCATTTTCAAGTTAGTAACCTTGACCTACAAGGCTCTCCATAACCTCTCCCCTCCATACATCTCTGCCTTAATCTCTAAATACCTCCCTTCACGCAACCTCTGCTCCTCACAGGACCTTCTCCTCTGCTCTCCTCTTATTAGCTCCTCACATAACCGTCTCCAAGACTTCTCCCGTGCTTCCCCCACACTCTGGAAGTCACTGCCCCAACACATCAGACTCTCCCCTACTCTCACTAGCCTCAAAGATAACCTGAAAACCCATCTCTTCAGGATTGCCTATAACCAACAATAACCCCGCCTTGCAAAAATCCCCCCCCAAAAACTGTCTGCCCCCCCCCCTCCTGTCTCTTTTCTCTCTCCCTGTACACGTAACCCCATGGGCAGGCCCCTCTTCTCCCTCTGGCCCTTGATGTTTTTTGTCACCTTTTGTTTTTGTCAAAACCCTTTGCATTTTCCCCACTGAAACTTCTCTGCCCGGGTTCCCATCTTATCCAGCTCCTTTGAAAAAACATTTTCCTCTATTGTTTGTTTTACTTTACAGGTTAGTACACTCAAAGATGATATTCTACGTGAAATCCATGTGAAAGGTCTTTAAATGAATATATTAAAAGGATAGGGTCCAATACTACCCATGGGGTACCCTTTCTAGTAACAGGGTCCATCGGGGTATGTACCATTAAACCACCCTTGTTTTCTTTTACTGAGCCCAGTTATTTCCCCAGTTGCAAATTTTTTCCCCCCAGCCAAAAATTTACATCCAACGGGCCCGATTTTTTTTGTTAGGGGATAAATTTTTTTTTTGATACATACAGTGAAGGAAATAACTTATTTGATCCCTTGCTGATTGTGTAATTTCCGCTGAAAAAGACAGAAACGCATAATTTTAAGGGTAGGTTAATTTTAACATTAAGATAGAATATCAAAAAAAAAAACCCAGGAAATCACTTGTATAAATTATAAAAAATTTTAATTGCATTTTTTAGTGGAAAATGTGTTTGAACCCCTTACAAAAAACTTAATACTTGGTGGCAAAACCCTTTTTGGGAAAGCACAGCATTCAACTTTTTTTTTTTTTTCTTATTGATTATGAGGTTTTGGCATTCAGGAGGAATGTTAGTCCACTCCTCTTTGCAGATCATCTCTAAATCTTAAGATTTTTGGGGGGGGGGGGGGGTTTTGTCGCTTGGCAACTCAGATTTCAACTCCCCCCATAAGTTTTTTTGGGTTAAGGGCTGGCGACTGGCTACCACTCCATGACCCCTTAATGGGGGTTCTTTTTGAGCCACTCATTTGTTGCTTTGGCTATATTTTTTGGGTCATTGTCTTGCTGGAAGACCCAGCCACGACCCATTTTTAATGTCCTGATAGAGGGAATGAGGTTGTTACTCAGGATTTTACGTTACATGGCTCCATCTATTCTCCCATTGATACAGTGAAGTAGTCCTGTGTCCTTAGCAGAGTAATAACCCCAAAACCTAATGCTTCCACCTCCATGCTTGACAGTGGGGGACGGTGTTCTTTGGTCATAGGCAGCATTTCTCTTCCTCCAAACATAGTGAATTGAGGTAATACCAAAGAGCTCAATTTTTGTCTCATCTGACCACAGCCTCTTCTCCCAATAACTCACAGAATCATCCAGGTGTTCATTGGAAAACGCAGATGGCCTGCACATGCGCCCTTTCTGAGCAGGGGACCTTGCGGGCACTGCAGGATTTTAAACCCATTACGCATAATGACTGACGTGGTCTCAGCTTCCTTGAGATAAATAACAAGTTCCCCCCCGTGCAGTTTTTAGGGCTTATCTCTCACCTTCCTCATGATCATTGAATAGCCCACGATGTGAATTTTGCATGGTCCCCCAGATTGATGTTGATTGACAGTTTATTTTGTATTTCTTCCATTTTCTTAACTGTTGCACCAAACAGTTGTTCTCCTTCTCTCCCAGCGTCTTACTTATGGTTTTGTACCCTTTTCCAGCTCGTGCAGGTATATGGTCTTGCCCCTGACATCCTTAGAAAGCTTTTTGGCCATTTTTAGAGATTATAGTCTGAACTGATTAGTCTGTGGACAGGAGTCTTTTAAATAAAGGTGACTATTTAAGACAGCTGTCTTTAATGCGGGTAACAAGTTGATTAGGAGCATCTAACGGGTCTGTGGGAGCCAGAACCTTAAGAAAGTTGGTAGGGATTAAAAACTTATTTCTCACTGCAAAATGGGAAAAAATTTATATAATTTATACAATGTGATTTTCTGGATTTTTTGGGGGGGTATTTTATCTCTCAATGTTAAAATTAATCTACCCTTAAAATTATAGACTGTTCATGGGCTTTGTCAGTGGGGAAACTTACAAAAATCAGCAAGGTTTCAAATAATTATTTCCTTCAATTGTAGCACAAACATTCTGATTTTCTAAACTCCCCCACTAGAAGGAAGTAACTGCATACTGTGCTTTTATTGCATTCATGTATGATCATATGCCATCAGCTCCCCCTAGTGGGGGCTGCAGATAGTAAGAAAGTTACAATTTATATCCACCCAGGGTATAAACCATTTTTCAAAAACAATATTTTAAGCATACTACGGTCCTTACAAAACGTGTTTATCCACGTGCGATTTCCTACATCACCGTCAAACCCAATACCACTGCAGACAATCAGTGGCTGCGCATTGGCGATACCTTTGGGTACAGCTGGAAGTAAACAGAAGGCTGGCAGCAGTAAAACCAAAAAAATTTTATTAACAAAAAAGGCAGACAACCCCTTTAATTCTACATCTGGGGACTTCAAGTTTAGTATTAAAAAAGACTGCTATAAAGATACAGATACATTAATCACTTCCAGTATTTAGACTGACATCGGAACTTAATGGGGTCCATCAGGTTTCCTGTGTTCTTGTTCTGCCACATTCTTGTCAAAAATACCAAAAAAAAAAAAAACCCAAACCCTTAAAAGGCGCCGGTCACAGGATTATTTCAGGGTCGGATTGCAGCCGTATTTGCGCGACGTACTGCGCTGCTATACGTCCCAGGCCTTTAGGGGTAATCCCACAGGTTTTCATAGAGATAACTATGGATTTCAGTCTCTCCCTCCCCGCTTCGTCTCAATTCGCCTGAGGGGGGAGAAAGTGAACATGTTTCATGATCCCGGCGGGTATACCGCCATGGATATAATGCATGTGTATTGGGGCCGGACGGGCAGCGACCCCGCCCTTATTCAAGCCGTAATTGCAGTGGCGAAATCCGTCCTGCAATTACGGCTTCTTGAAAATAGCCCGTGTGAACCGGCCCTTGGCCCTTAAAGACCATCAAGGTTTGTGGGCACGAGGCTAATATTCCCTCTAGATAGTTTCCTTCCTGGAATGCAGTGTGCCTGGACTCCAGAAAAGAAGAAAGAAAAAACCATCTACAGACCATGCTATACAGGATTAGCTGTACTAGATATAGCCTCTGAATATAAACAATGTCCCATTCACTGACCAGCAGCAGCGGAGATCGTTTCTAATGTATGGAGCGTCCCCAAAATTACTATTTACAGATATTAATATCCCATAAAACCTCCCTAAGAGGGAGTGGCGACCATTTTAGGGGTCAGCAGTTGGTAAGCAGAGGCTTTGCTGTGCACTTACTTGTCTTGCCCAGGGATCTTCTTCACTTTGCTGCAACGATCTCTATCCGGCTTTGTCTTCAATTATAAACCTGGACCTGCTCCCCCATCATCTTTGCCGAGACAAGACACACGGACTGTGACCGCCCCACACACTGACTGCTCGGGGTTCATGAGCATCACCAACCCCCATTTGTCTCCTATTAGATTTATCAGGCGTCTAAAACATAGATGAACTAATTCAGGCCAGTGTTGCGAAGGGAGCAGCACCATTTATCCTGAGGTGATGCCACAGGCAAGTGGGCAGCAGGGAGGGGGGGGGGGGGCTGGTTTGCCAGTACTATTAGTGGTGGTCACATATTCATCTTAGAGGTGGGGGTGAAGGTGATTAGTTTCGGCAAATGCTGCTCCCCCGTTAAAAAAGAATAAGCGGCCCCTGCAATCACCCAGTAGAACCTTATGAGGGAGACGGCGTCATGTTCTTCGTGCAGCATAATCTGCACCCAGGGATTCTTATACTGGATCTGAGGAATGTTTAAAGAAGACGATATTTCTGCAAAGATATAAGACCAGAATTGAAGAGTAAGCCACAAACTAGGTCGTGACCAGTGCCCTCCCCTCACCACACCCCTGATCTTCAGCATACCCTTACCCCCCGTCCAAAAGTTGCCCTCACCTCCTCACACCACTGATCTTCAGCATGCCACTCCCCCCCCGTCCAAAGTGCCCTCAACCATCCTACACCCCTGATCGTCAGCATGCCCCCCTCCCCTTACATAAGTGCCCTCACCTCCCCACACCCCTGATCATCTGATGCCCCCCCTCCCCCATCCCAAAGCGCCCTCACCCTCCCACACCCTGATCCTCTCAGCATGCCCCCTCCCCGTCCAAAGTGCCCTCACCCACCTCACACCCCTGATCATCAGCATGCCCCCCTCCCCCATCCAAAGCGCCCTCACCCTCCTCACACCCCTGATCATCAGCATACCCCCCCCGTCCAAAGTGCCCTCACCTACCCCACACCCCTGATCATCAGCATACCCCCCCTGTCCAAAGTGCCCTCACCCTCCCCACACCCCTGATCATCAGCATACCCCCCCCCCCCCGCCGTCCAAAGCGCCATCTCCCTCTTTCACACCCCTGATCATCAGCTTACCCACCCCCCGTCCAAAGCGCCCTTCACCCTCCCCTCAACCCCTTGATCATCAGCATGCCCCCCTCCCCCGCAAAAGTCCCCTCACCATCCAACCCCTGATCTTCTGCGAATACCCCCCCTTCCCTGTCCAAAGTGCCCTCACCCTCCCCACACCCTGTTCTTCTGCATACTCCCGCCGTCAAAGTGCCTCTCACCTCCCCACACCCCTGATCATCAGCATACCCCCCTCCCCCGTCCAAAGTGCCCTCACCCTCCCCACACCCCTGATCATCAGCATACCCCCCTCCCAAGTGCCCTCACTCTCCCCACACCCCTGATCATCAGCATGCCCCCCCTCCCCCGTCCAAAGTGCCCTCACCCTCCCCACACCCCTGATCATCAGCATACCCCCCTTCCCTGTCCAAAGTGCCCTCACCCTCCCCACACCCCTGATCATCAGCATACCCCCCCTGTCCAAAGTGCCCTCACCCGCCCCACACACCCTTGATCATCAGCATACCCCTCCACCCCGTCCCCCGTCCAAAAAGTGCCCTCACCCTCCCCACACACCCTTGATCATCAGCATACCCCCCCCTTCCAATAGTGCCCTCACCCTCACCCACACCCCCCTGGATCATCTGCATACCCTTCCCACCCGCGTCCCGTCCAAAGTGCCCTCCACTTCTCCCCACACCCGGGGGCGGATTCATCAGCATAACCCCCCCACCCCGCCACGTCCCACAAAGTGCCCTCAGCCCCTCTTCTCACCCAGTGCCATTCTCCTGTCTTCCTGCTCTGTTCCGCCCCTATCTCCCCAGTGCCCTCTCTCTCTCTCTCTGTGCCTATGCTCCTCTTCCCCCAGTGCCTCTCCTCTCTCTCTCCCTCTCTGTGGCCTCTGCCCCTCTTCTCCCCAGTGCCCTCTCTCTCTCTCTCTCTCTCTGTGCCCTCTCTGCCCCTCTTCTCCCCTGTGCCCTCTCTGTCTCCTCTCTCTGTGCCCTCTGCCCCTCTTCTCCCCCGTGCCCTCTCCTGTCTCTCTCTCTGTGCCCTCTGCCCCTCTTCTCCCCAGTGCCCTCTCCTCTCTCTCTCTCTCTCTGTGCCCTCTTCTCCCCAGTGCCCTCTCCTCTCTCTCTCTCTGTGCCCTCTGCCCCTCTTCTCCCCAGTGCCCTCTCCTCTCTCTCTCTCTCTCTCTGTGCCCTCTTCTCCCCAATGCCCTCTGCCCCTCTTCTCCCCAGTGCCCTCTCCTCTCTCTGTGCCCTCTGCCGCCCTCTCTCTCTCTGTGCCCTCTCTCTCTCTGTGCCCTCTGCCCCTCTTCTCCCCGTGCCCTCTGCCCCTCTTCTCCCCGTGCCCTCTGCCCCTCTTCTCCCCGTGCCCTCTGCCCCTCTTCTCCCCGTGCCCTCTGCCCCTCTTCTCCCCAGTGCCCTCTCCTCTCTCTGTGCCCTCTGTGCCCTCCCTCTCTCTCTGTGCCCTCCCTCTCTCTCTGTGCCCTCCCTCTCTCTCTGTGCCCTCCCTCTCTCTCTGTGCCCTCCCTCTCTCTCTGTGCCCTCCCTCTCTCTTCTGCCCCCTCCTCTCTCTCTGTGCCCTCCCCCTCTCTCTGTGACCCTCCTCTCTCCCTCCCTCCTCCCTCTGTTTGGTTTGCCCTCCCTCTCTCTCTGTGCCCTCCCTCTCTCTCTGTGCCCTCCCTCTCTCTCTGTGCCCTCCCTCTCTCTCTGTGCCCTCCCTCTCTCTCTGTGCCCTCCCTCTCTCTCTGTGCCCTCCCTCTCTCTCTGTGCCCTCCCTCTCTCTCTGTGCCCTCTCTCTCTCTGTGCCCTCCTCTCTCTGTGCCCTCCCTCTCTCTCTGTGCCCTCCCTCTCTCTCTGTGCCCTCCCTCTCTCTCTGTGCCCTCTCTCTCTCTCTCTCTCTCTCTCTGTGCCCTCTGCCCCTCTTCTCCCCCGTGCCCTCTGCCCCTCTTCTCCCCCGTGCCCTCTGCCCCTCTTCTCCCCCGTGCCCTCTGCCCCTCTTCTCCCCCGTGCCCTCTCCTCTCTCTGTGCCCTCTGCCCCCCCCCTCTCTCTCTGTGCCCTCTCTCTCTCTGTGCCCTCTCCTCTCTCTGTGCCCTCTGCCCCTCTTCTCCCCAGTGCCCTCTGCCCCTCGTCTCCCCAGTGCCCTCTGTGCCCTCCTCTCTGTGCCCTCTCTGTGCCCTCTGCCCCCTCCTCTCTCTCTGTGCCCTCTGCCCCCTCCTCTCTCTGTGCCCCCTCTCTCTCTCTCTCTGTGCCCCCTCTCTCTCTCTCTCTGTGCCCCCTCTCTCTCTCTCTCTGTGCCCCCTCTCTCTCTCTCTGTGCCCCTCTCTCTCTCTCTCTTTGCCCCCTCTCTCTCTCTCTCTTTGCCCCTCTCTCTCTCTCTCTTTGCCCCTCTCTCTCTCTCTTTGCCCCTCTCTCTCTCTCTCTTTGCCCCTCTCTCTCTCTCTATGCCCCACTCTCTCTCTCTCTGTGCCCCACACTCTCTCTCTCTCTGTGCCCTCTCTCTCTCTCTGTGCCCCTCTCTCTCTCTCTCTGTGCCCCTCTCTCTCTCTCTGTGCCCCCTCTCTCTCTCTCTGTGCCCCCTCTCTCTCTCTGTGCCCCCTCTCTCTCTCTCTGTGCCCTCTGCCCCTCTTCTCCCCAGTGCCCTCTGCCCCTCTCTCTCTGTGCCCTCTGCCCCTCTCTCTCTCTGTGCCCTCTGCCCCTCTTCTCCCCAGTGCCCTCTCCTCTCTTCTCTCTCTCTGTGCCCTCTCCTCTCTTCTCTCTCTCTGTGCCCTCTCCTCTCTTCTCTCTCTCTGTGCCCTCTCCTCTCTTCTCTCTCTCTGTGCCCTCTGCCCCTCTTCTCTCTCTGTGCCCTCTGCCCCTCTTCTCTCTCTCTGTGCCCTCTGCCCCTCTCCTCTCTCTCTGTGCCCTCTGCCCCTCTTCCCAGTGCCTCTTGCCATCTCCTAGACCAGTGCCCTCTGCCCCTCTTCTCCCCAGTGCCCTCTGCCCCTCTTCTCCCCAGTGCCCTCTGCCCCTCTTCTCCCCAGTGCCCTCTGCCCCTCTTCTCCCCAGTGCCCTCTGCCCCTCTTCTCCCCAGTGCCCTCTGCCCCTCTTCTCCCCAGTGCCCCTTCCTCTCTCTCTCTCTGTGCCCTCTGCCCCTCTTCTCCCCTCCTCTCTCTGTGCCCTCTGCCCCTCTTCTCCCCAGTGCCGTCTCCTCTCTCTCTCTGTGCCCTCTGCCCCTCTTCTCCCCAGTGCCCCTCCCCTCTCTCTCTCTCTCTGTGCCCTCTGCCCCTCTTCTCCCCAGTGCCCTCTCCTCTCTCTCTCTCTGTGCCCTCTGCCCCTCTTCTCCCCAGTGCCCTCTCCTCTCTCTCTGTGCCCTCTCCTCTCTCTCTCTGTGCCCTCTCCTCTCTCTCTCTGTGCCCTCTGCCCCTCTTCTCTCTGTGCCCTCTCCTCTCTCTCTCTGTGCCCTCTCCTCTCTCTCTCTGTGCCCTCTGCCCCTCTTCTCCCCAGTGCCCTCTGCCCCTCTTCTCCCCAGTGCCCTCTCCTCTCTCTCTCTGTGCCCTCTCCTCTCTCTCTCTGTGCCCTCTGCCCCTCTTCTCCCCAGTGCCCTCTCCTCTCTCTCTCTGTGCCCTCTGCCCCTCTTCTCCACTGTGCCCTCTGCACCTCTTCTCCCCAGTGCCCACTCATCCCTCCTCTCTGTGCCCTCTGCCCCTCTTCTCCCCAGTGCCCTCTCCTCTCTCTCTCTGTGCCCTCTGCCCCTCTTCTCCCCAGTGCCCTCTCCTCTCTCTCTCTCTGTGCCCTCTGCCCCTCTTCTCCCCAGTGCCCTCTCCTCTCTCTCTCTCTCTGTGCCCTCTTCTCCCCAGTGCCCTCTCTCTCTCTCTCTCTCTGTGCCCTCTGCCCCTCTTCTCCCCAGTGCCCTCTCCTCTCTCTCTCTCTGTGCCCTCTGCCCCTCTTCTCCCCAGTGCCCTCTCCTCTCTCTCTCTCTGTGCCCTCTGCCCCTCTTCTCCCCAGTGCCCTCTCTCTCTCTCTCTGTGCCCTCTGCCCCTCTTCTCCCCAGTGCCCTCTCCTCTCTCTCTCTCTGTGCCCTCTGCCCTCTTCTCCCCAGTGCCCTCTCCTCTCTCTCTCTCTGTGCCCTCTGCCCCTCTTCTCCCCAGTGCCCTCTCCTCTCTCTCTCTCTGTGCCCTCTGCCCCTCTTCTCCCCAGTGCCCTCTCCTCTCTCTCTGTGCCCTCTGCCCCTCTTCTCCCCAGTGCCCTCTCCTCTCTCTCTCTGCGCCCTCTGCCCCTCTTCTCCCCAGTGCCCTCTCTCTCTCTCTCTCTGTGCCCTCTGCCCCTCTTCTCCCCAGTGCCCTCTCCTCTCTCTCTCTGTGCCCTCTGCCCCTCTTCTCCCCAGTGCCCTCTCCTCTCTGTGCCCTCTGCCCCTCTTCTCCCCAGTGCCCTCTCCTCTCTCTCTCTCTGTGCCCTCTGCCCCTCTTCTCCCCAGTGCCCTCTCCTCTCTCTCTCTGTGCCCTCTGCCCCTCTTCTCCCCAGTGCCCTCCTCTCCCTCTCTGTGCCCTCTGCCCCTCTTCTCCCCAGTGCCCTCCTCTCCCTCTCTGTGCCCTCTGCCCCTCTTCTCCCCAGTGCCCTCTCCTCTCCCTCTCTGTGCCCTCTGCCCCTCTTCTCCCCAGTGCCCTCCCCTCTCCCTCTCTGTGCCCTCTGCCCCTTTTCCCCAGTGGCCCTCTCTCTCTCTCTCTCTGTGCCCTCTGCCCCTCTTCTCCCCAGTGCCCTCTCCTCTCTCTCTCTGTGCCCTCTCCTCTCTCTCTCTCTGTGCCCTCTGCCCCTCTTCTCCCCAGTGCCCTCTCCTCTCTCTCTCTCTGTGCCCTCTGCCCCTCTTCTCCCCAGTGCCCTCTCCTCTCTCTCTCTCTGTGCCCTCTGCCCCTCTTCTCCCCAGTGCCCTCTGCCCCTCTTCTCCCCAGTGCCCTCTGCCCCTCTCCCCAGTGCCCTCTGCCCCTCTCCTCCCCAGTCCCTTGCCCCTCTCCTCCCAGTGCCCTATGCCCCTCTCGCCCCGTGCCCGCTGCCCCCCGTCTCCCCAGTGCCCTCGCCCCTCTCCTCCCCAGTGCCCTCTGCCCCTCTCCTCCCCAGTGCCCTCTGCCCCTCTCCTCCCCAGTGCCCTCTGCCCCTCTCCTCCCCAGTGCCCTCTGCCCCTCTCCTCCCCAGTGCCCTCTGCCCCTCTTCTCCCCAGTGCCCTCTCCTCTCTGTGCCCTCTGCCCCTCTTCTCCCCAGTGCCCTCTCTCTCTCTGTGCCCTCTGCCCCTCTTCTCCCCAGTGCCCTCTCCTCTCTCTCTCTGTGCCCTCTGCCCCTCTTCTCCCCAGTGCCCTCTCCTCTCTCTCTGTGCCCTCTGCCCCTCTTCTCCCCAGTGCCCTCTCCTCTCTCTCTCTGTGCCCTCTGCCCCTCTTCTCCCCAGTGCCCTCTCCTCTCTCTCTCTGTGCCCTCTCCTCTCTCTGTGCCCTCTGCCCCTCTTCTCCCCAGTGCCCTCTCCTCTCTCTCTCTGTGCCCTCTCCTCCCCTCTCTGTGCCCTCTGCCCCTCTTCTCCCCAGTGCCCTCTCCTCTCTCTCTCTGTGCCCTCTCCTCTCTCTCTCTGTGCCCTCTGCCCCTCTTCTCCCCAGTGCCCTCTGCCCCTCTTCTCCCCAGTGCCCTCTGCCCCTCTTCTCCCCAGTGCCCTCTGCCCCTCTTCTCCCCAGTGCCCTCTGCCCCTCTTCTCCCCAGTGCCCTCTCCTCTCTCTCTCTGTGCCCTCTGCCCCTCTTCTCCCCAGTGCCCTCTCCTCTCTCTCTCTGTGCCCTCTGCCCCTCTTCTCCCCAGTGCCCTCTCCTCTCTCTCTGTGCCCTCTGCCCCTCTTCTCCAGTGCTCTCTCCTCTCTCTCACTGTAGCCCTCTGCCCTTACTGTCTCTTCTTCTTCATTGGTCCCCTACTCCCCCTCTTCTCTTCTCTCTTTCCTCTCCTTTCCTCTTTTGCTCTCTGCTTCTCTTCCTCTTTCCTCTCTACTCTCTCTCCTCTTCTCTCTCTCTTTGCTTCCTGCTTCTTCTACTCTCTCCTCTCCTCTGCTCTCTTCTCCTTCCTTCTCTCTTCTCTCTTCCCTTTTCTCTCTTCTCTCTCTCTTCTCCTCTCTCTCCTTTTGCTCTCTCTCTCTCCTCTCTTCCTCTCTTCTGCTCTCTCTCTGCTCTCTCTGGGTCTTCTCTCTTCTGCTCTCTTCTCTTCCTCTATCTCTCTCTCCCTCTTCTCCATCTACTCTTTCTCTTCTCCTCTCTACTCCTTCTTCTACTCCCTACCCCTCTTTCTGCTCCCTCTCTCCTCTTCCCCTTCCTGCTCTCTTCTTTCTCTGTCTCCTCCTTCTTCCTTTCTCTGCTCTCTCCTTCACTCTCTCCTTCTCTCGCTTTTCCCTTTCTTTCCCCTCTCCTCTCCTCTTGCTCTTCCTCCTTCTTCTCCTCTTCCTCCTCTCTCGCTTTCTCCCCCTTCTCTGCCCCTTCTCCCCTCTGCTTCTTCTCTTCTCTCTGCCTCTTCTCCTCATGCTTCTCTCCTCTCCTCCTCTCTCTCTCTTTTTGCTTTCTCTCTCTCTCTTCTCTGCTTCCCCTTCTCCTCTCCTTCCTGCTCTCTCTCTAAACTCTCTCTTCTCTTTCTCCCCTCTCTCTCTCTACTCCTTCTCTCTGTCTCCTTCTCTTTCTTCTCCCTCTTAGCTCTCTCTTGCTTCTCTTCCCCTCTCGTTCTCCCCTTCTCTCTATTTGCTGTCTCTTCTCTCTTCTCCTCTTTCTCTTCTCTCTCCCTTCTTCCTCTCTCCTCTCTCTCTCTCTTCTGCTCTCCCCCTTCTCTCCCCTCTCTCTCTTTTGTTCTCTCTTCTCTGTTCTCTTCTTCCTTTTCTTTCTTCTTTCTTCTTCTACTTTTTCTCTTTCTCCTCTTTTCTTTGCTCTTCTAACCCCTCTTGCTCCCTTTTCCCTTTCCCCCTTTTTT
>JAODAL010064716.1:0-18579 GCA_025379985.1 Phyllomedusa bahiana
GCGGGTTGCTTTAAACCCACTGAAGAACAATTGGCACCTTTTCTTACTGAGATTCCGGGGCCCTGACCCGCGATGACAGGCCTGACGGTCCTGCAACTGACGTTTCCGCTGCATGCGTGTTGTCGCCCAGCACTGGAAGAGCACCTTCTCTCATACCTCTACCTCCATGTTCTACCCCCCTCTTTGCTCGCTTACCACCTGAATTTCGCTCCATGTTCAGAAATATAAAAATTTGAGAAGGTATGGAAGAGTTTTGGAAAGTCTCTTATTAAAAGACGGCAAATCACAGCTATTCTCAAATCCCTCAAATCAAAACAAAATTGCTGGATTCAAATTTAACTGCAAGGTGGCTCTATCAACACAGCTGGCCTGCGCCAAAGTGAAAAAACACGTATCTGAAATGTATACTGATAATAAAAGGTATTTTTTGGCACCTATCAACCTGTGGTGACTACAAAGTTGCTGGATTCAAATTTAACTGCAAAGTAGATCTATCAACAAAGCTTGACTGACCAAAAGTGAAAAAAACACCTGTCTGAAATGTATACGGATATTAAAAGGTATTTTTGGCACCTATCAGTACACCTGTGGTGACTACAAAGTTGCTGGATCAAATTTAAACTTCAAAGTAGATCTATCCACAAAGCTTGACTGACCAAAAAGGAAAAAAACACCTGTCTGAAATGTATACGGATATTAAAAGGTATTTTTGGCACCTATCAGTACACCTGTGGTGACTACAAAATTGCTGTATTCAAATTTAACTGCAAAGTAGATCTATCAACAAAGCTTGACTGACCAAAAGTGAAAAAAACACCTGTCTGAAATGTATACAGATATTAAAAGGTATTTTTGGCACCTATCAGTACACCTGTGGTGACTACAAAATTGCTGTATTCAAATTTAACTGCAAAGTAGATCTATCAACAAAGCTTGACTGACCAAAAGTATAAAAAAACACCTGTCTGAAATGTATACAGGATAATAAAAGGTATTTTTTTGGCACCTATCAACCTGTGGTGACTACAAAATTGCTGGATTCAAATTTAACTGCAAAGTAGATCTATCAACAAAGCTTGACTGACCAAAAGTGAAAAAAACACCTGTCTGAAATGTATACAGATATTAAAAGGTATTTTTGGCACCTATCAGTACACCTGTGGTGACTACAAAATTGCTGTATTCAAATTTAACTGCAAAGTAGATCTATCAACAAAGCTTGACTGACCAAAAGTGAAAAAAAACACGTATCTGAAATGTATACTGATAATAAAAGGTATTTTTTGGCACCTATCAACCTGTGGTGACTACAAAATTGCTGTATTCAAATTTAAGTGCAAGGTGGCTATATCAACAAAGCTGGACTGGGCAAAATTGAAAAAGAACACCTATCTGAAATGTATACTGAGAATAAAAGTGGAGTTTTGCACCTAACAAATAGACCTGCAGTTACTAGAAAAGATCTGTATCCTAATATAAGGCAATGCAATGTATAAACAAAGTTTTGGCTGTACAATATCCAGTATCCTTTATAGAGCTTGTCTGTGTTCGCCCGCGGGGACCCCCCGCTCCCCTCTGTGACTTTACAGAGGTAGATGCTCCTTTAAAATTCTCTGCCTAACTACCTAAAATCTGCAAATCTCTGATCTAACTAACTTCTAAGGATCACAGCTAAAAGTAGAGCTGTCTCTGTGAAAAAATAAAATAATTTCGCTGGCTACCCGGCTCTTCCCAGTACCCTTGGTGCGTTGGGTACTGGGGTAACAATGACACGGGGTTAGTGTCAGCCTTGGGCAACAAAAACCATGACTGGCTGGCACCAAGACTGAGCGATTGTAATAAAAATAGGTCTGCCGTTATTTGCAGACGACATATTATGTGTCAAAACCCGAGACAATCTTTGACAATCTTACTGGAAATTATAAACCTATATGCTTCCGTCTCGTATTATAAGCTGTATAAGTCCAACTCCAATTTACTCCCACTACATATAGACAAACTTCAAAGAACTAAACTAGTTGAATTTGGGTTTATCTGGTCAGATCTTTGTATGACCTATCTAGGCATCAAAATAACCCCTTCTCTTGAAACCACTATTCAAACTAATCTTGAAACCCTGCATAAAACACTTTCAGATGAGGCGAACCGGTTATCGTCCTATCCATTGACTTGGTTAGCAAGAATAAACCTTACCAAAATGTTGTTACTTCCACGATTTCCATACGTTTCAAGAGCTCTACCGTATCTATTCCCACACAAATATATACGCAATCTGCAAGTCTTGTTTTTCAAATTTATTAGGCTATGTCTACACTGCATCAGAGAAAAAACGGCCCTTAAAGCGGCCGTTCTTTCTCTGATGCAGGACCGCGGCTTTTGTCACGCTTTGTGCAAAAGCTGCGGCAGCTTCTCGTTTTCCCCCGACGCCCCCATACAATAGCATTGTATGGGAAGACGTCAAGAAGACGAGAAGCACCGGCGTATTATACAACATGTTGTATAATACGCCGCTGCCGAAAGACGGGCAGAGAAAAGACGAGCTGTGTAGACAGCAACGTCTTTTTCTATTGCCGTCTATGGACCGCACTGACGATCGTATCTCCGGCGCTTTTAAAAAACGAAAAGCGCCGGATACGATCGTAATCATGTGCAGTGTGGACATAGCCTTACACTAATTTGAGGAAGGGTGGAATGTCAGTCCCAAACCTAAGACTTTATAATATTGCATCAGTTCTGGAACCCTTGAATTACTTTTGGAGAGCCCCGGAAACTCATCACTGGTCCCAGGTGGAGAATGCCTCTGTAACTCCCTACTCCCTCAGAGACCTACTATTGGCAGAGTTGTTGGATCTTAAACTCCCCTTGCCTCTTTTCCCCTCTTTTCAGCATGCTTTGCAGGCTTGGTCCAATAATGTTAAATCTAATAATTGGGTCCATCTATCCAAATCAAAATGTTCTATTGCCCTTTTCCATTTGGCCTCGCCACAAATATCATTGCACAATTGGATTACGCGGGGAATACTGAATATGGGACAGTTATTCCATAATAACGTTCTTAAGCCCTTTACTGAACTAATGTCAGAATTCGCATTAGACCGCAATAACTTCTACAAGTACTTGCAAGTCAGACATATAATGACTCACTGGACATGGCCACGGAAACCTAACATACAATCATTGTACTCTAAATTCTTAAAGGGGAAGAAAGGTTATGAGAAGGGTCTATCCATTACATACAACCTTCTCCTCGAAGAGAATCAACCTACCAAGACAAGCGCCATGATAAAATGGGAGGAGGAGTTGGGGAGCCGCTTCACCCAAGAGGCTTGGGATTCAGCTTCATTAGTTCCTATCAAGCACTCCAAATGTATAAATCACTTGGAGGTAACAAGGAAACTTCAGCTAAAATGGTATTTGTCCCCCACCCGTGTAGCACAGTTTGCTCATCAGAGTTCTCCATTGTGTTGGAGGGGTTGTGGACATAGAGGTACACATATGTGGTGGAACTTTCCAATTATCTCCACTTTATGGGAAAATATTGAAAATGTAATATTTAAGGTGTCCTCAATAAAAACCAGCCTTAAACTCGCCCTAGCTCTCCTTGATATAAACCTTATAGATTTCCCACTACAACTGCAAACGGTTATATATCATATCCTAGTAGCAACACGACTAACCATAGCCAAAAATTGGAAATCCCCCTCTTCTCCTGGTCTTAAAGATGTGATTCATAGGATAAATTATCAGTATAGGTGTGAGACTTCTCTTATCATACCGCCACATGCAGTCTTAAAATCCAGATCAAAATTGAAGATCTGGGAGGAATCCCCTTTCTTTGAATAATTTACTAACTCAGACCTGAAACAGGTTTGGAAATTAAGATTGATATAAACTGGACACATGTAAAACTCGTCTCTTGGAATCAGTAGTAGTATTAGTCTCTATGTATTCCTAAATATGTATCTATTTGTGTCTCTCGACCCCAGTACAAGCTTAACCTAAAGATGTCATCACTTATAGTTCGCTGTTAAAGTAGCAAATTTGGCATTTGTTTATGTTCTGACTGTTTTGTTCGGTTATTAGATGTTCTTACATTCGAATTCATGCTTCAGAACTTTGTATAACCTGTGAATGAAAATCTAATAAAATTTCATGATATAAAAAAAAAAAAAAGAGGTCTATCGGTCACCTCCATTACTATCATTAGAATTAAATGGGGAAATAAACAGACACAAATTGCACAAAAAAAACTTTTATTTAAATAAACACTCTATGACCACAGCCATCTTTAACCATTTTATTTAAAAAAAATAGATCCAGAGTTGATCCGACATAGTCCACCGAATCCGAAGTATTCCAAAACCTGGAAATAAACAAACATTACACACATACAAATACATAGGCTGGATAGTCTGTCCCCTGTGGCATGTCTCCTGACCCCCGTGACCGCTAGTGACAGACCGCAGGCGGCAGGAGACAGGGAGCAAAGGGCAACCTCTGTCCCCTGCGGCCTGTCTCCTGCCCCTCTGCGACCGCCAGAGACAGACCACAGGGGGCAACTCCCGCCCCCAGCAGCCATTGGAGTCAAACACAGGGGGCAGAAGCCATGGAGCAAAAAAGCAATTTCTGTCTCCTACAGCCTGTCTTCTGCCCCCTGTGATCGAAAGAGACAGACCACAGGGAGCAGGAGACATGAAGCAAAGGGCAACTTTTGCAAGATGTCTTTGGAGGGGGCATAAGACAGACTGCAGGGGACAGGAGACAACTCCTGTAGCCTGTCTCCTGCCACAGGAGGAAGAAGAGGTAGGAGCCGTAAAGACATGTGGCTGGGGAGCCAGACACAGGAATGGGGAGCTCTCGACAAGGATCCCAACCTCCTCTCAGGCAGCGCACACATGAGCAATGAGGAGAACTTGCCCACTCCCATTCTGTAGTGGCGCTGGGGCAGCATCCTATGCTGCTGCTCTGCCGCCGCTTTCATTAGAGAAGACTGTGAGCTGTGGTAGGTTTCACCGACCCTTCCAATGGGAGGAAAGAAGCAGGAAGTGGCCCCCATTTGAGGGACCCTCACGGCCAATCCGTAGATGAAATCATAAGACTTTTCTCTAATACATGTTATTAGCAATCCAGAGAATTTACCTCAGTATTACAGGGGGAGCTGAGGGCATAGATGCTTGTACAGGATGATCTGAGTCTCTCACTACATATAGTACAACAGGCACAGCACACTGAGGACATGGAGTGACAGAGTTTACCCGTTGCTTCAGCCTCCTCCTCCATAGAACACAGGCATCTATATCACACTGCTGCTGGTGTGCACATGATGTAGACTTACAGGCTCCCCCCTGTACAGTGGGCTCTTCCAGCACAGAAGCAGGAGATCTTATACAATTGTCAACATAATCATACATCATGCTATCATGGCCGATTTGGGCCAGACTTCAACCCGCCCTTGGGGGGCCCAGCGTTTTTTAAAAAAAACCCCAGAATTACAGATAAAAATGTTTTGATTTTCCTAATGAAGCAAATTTAGAGAAAGTGTTTGTATTTTTTTTCCTTCGTTACTTCATGGGTTTCTCTAAAAGGTGATAATCCTTTTTTAAGGGGCCCTTTTTTAAAAAAGTTGGCAATTATCCCACATACTTAAAAAAATTTTCATTTTTTCCCAACCCAACAATGAACATAAAAGGGTGACACAAAAAAATTTTTCATTAGCATTATCTGGCAAAAATTTGCCGTTTTAAGAACTCCCCTCTATACATAAATCATCCCCCATTCTACCGCTGGGGCGACATTTCTGGATCAGGATACCTTTTTGAAAGTGCCCCCGGGTTCCAGCTTTTTAACACGCCTAGAAATGACTTTCATAGCTAAAAAATAAAAAACTTCGAAGGTTCAAAGGGCCCCCACTCCCGAGATGGGGTGAAAATTTACAAACCCCTATGTTTGCCCCCGGGCAGGGGGCATGCGGGAAAGATTTAAAAATGAATGGGGGGGGGCCTGTGCCTGATATCGGTTTAAAAGACGCCAAAAATTTGGCATAGCCCCTTTTCCAATAAACCCCCGGCCCATAATGAGAACACTACAAATCTAGCACTACAAACTTCAAACACTCACACATTGCTATACTTATCTACTTTCCTTTACAGACTGCTGAACTTTAGCAACCAGCAAGCAGGATCCGGCGGGACCATGCCACTAAAACCTGAATTCCTTTTCCCACCATTTCCAATCCCTTTCTGCATTTTGCTAATGCCCGCCCCTTTTAAATTTTAATTAACCTTTTGCTCATTTCTACAGTAACTTACACTAAAGTAAAAATTCTTTTGGTTCCTACAAATCCTTCAGTCATACCCATACCCCCCCCAAAGGCCCCCTTTTTGGAGGGACAGCCCCCTTTTTTTAAACCCCTTTGGGCCCCCTTCTGTCCCTCTTAGTTCATAAAAGCCCTTTTTTTTCTTTTGGGAAATGTCAGTTTATTGACACAAATCTATCGGGTTTTTAAAAAAGTTCTGTTTGTTTCCCCCCGGTTTAAAAACAATAACAACGACTTTACTTTCATCAATGGTTCAATTCAATCCTGAAAATGTTTTCCCGATCTCTATGTGTTTGGGTGTGGTTTTGGGCTGTCTTGGTGTGATGTCATGTGGTTGGGTGTGGTTGGGGGCGTGGCCCCGAAAAATTTTTCCCCCTTTTTCCAAAACTCTAAAATTGGGGGGCTAGGTCCAAAACCAAACAACCTTCCTGATTCTTCTGGGAGTCCCCTGGTTAGTGGGATAATAAAGGGGTGGGGCTTATGTAAACTATGCCCAAAAGTGGGCGTTCTGGGTGATTTGAGGGTGTTTCCAGGTAGATATGGGGCAATCTCTTGGATTTCTGTTTTAAAAGGTGGGCATGTATGTCTTCAGTGCCTCCTGTCAAACTGGGTCCCCTATCTTCTAGGGGCCCCTGTGTAATTGAAACAATTGCACAGGCAGTATCTTGCCTGGCCATCCACCCACACTTAACCCCATAAGGACCCGGCGTTTTCTTTTGTTGACACGTTCGTTTTTCCCTTCTCCCCCCCAAAAGCCAAAACTTTTTTTTTTTCCCCTACATAGACAAAAGAGGGCTTTTATTTTGCGGGACAAGATGTATTTCTTGTTATTCACTGTACTATAGAAATAGGGGGAAACAAAAAAAAAAATTCCAAGGGGAAAATTGGGGAAAAAAAAATATTTCGCCATGTTTGCGGGGTTTTGCTTTTTCGGTGTTTTAATCTTCGGCAATACAATGTGTTTTTCGTATTCTACAGGTTGATACGCATCCGGCAATACCAAACATTTAGGTTTCCGTTATTTTTGGGCTGTAAAAAAATTCCAAAATTTTTCTATTTTTTTAAATTTGCGCCACGGCGCCCTTTTGTGGGGACCAATATTTTTTTTACTAACATCTACGACGTAGTGAGGTGATTTTTTGCGGGGCGAATGTACTTTTTTTCGTTTTACAGTTTGGAATGCATGAGACTTTTTTATCACTTTTTTTCAATTTTTTTGTGACTAAATACCAAAAAAAACCATTTTGGCGTTTGGAATTTTTTTTTTTTCCGGTGTTCAGGACGGATAAAATGTTATATTTTTTTTGATCGGAAATTTTTTTTGGACCGGTGATACCAAAAAATTTTGGGAACTTTTTTTTTATTTTAGTTTTTATCTGTAAAAGGGGGAAAAGGGGGTGATTGAACTTTTAATACTTTTTTTTGACTGTAAAACTTATTTTTTTTACTTTAACATTGAGGGCCACCTGTGGTACTTGACCATAGGCGGCGCGATTGTCAAAACAGTCTAATGCATTTCAAAACAATGCCTTAGACTGACCAAGAGGCTTTTTTCCCCCCATCCTGTCTCAGACAGAAGTGAGGCAAACCAGGACATGGAAGTGAAAGAGCCTTCCCAAGGCTCCCCGCTGCCCTGTCCGGGGGTCAGATCGTTGCGCTTGCTGGACGGTGCCCGATCCCCCCTCTTCGATGCGGCAGCCATCGTTGGCCGGGGGTGTCTGAGGGGTTTAAACACCCGGGGCGGGGGGCGCTGCCCGTTTGCGCTGTAAGGGCCGGGGTTAGCCCTAACACCCGGCGCTGGCGGGTGGGTCCGGAGCGATCCCCCTGCAAAGCCCTTATGGCCCTGGACATACTCATACGTCCAGGGTCCTTTAAAGGGGGTTAAAAGGGGTTTTTCTCACGATGCTTTTTCACATCACGGGCACTTAGAATAACACTGGGTCAGGCGGGGGGGGTTCTATGCATATTAGATTTTACCCCTAAAACTAGCTATTGTTACATGACACAAGTGCAGGAGATGTAATCTGTAGTAAAACAAACATTCAAAACTACAAAGAGTGAAAACAAGTGCTTATCAAAGATAAACCAGCTGATCTTTTCAGAAATAAAGACTTTACTCTGTCCAACCATGGTGACATCACTTCCTGCCTCTTAGTCAAAAAAGGAGATTTATGGAACCAGAGACAATTTTGGCATAGCAATAAAAGTCCCTTTCTCCTGACCAGGGCAAAATCAAAAAATGTATTTAGTAAAATCTTATTTACCTTTCCGTATGTGTTGAAAGCTAATTATTGTAGTGAGAAACCCTCTTTAAATGGGCTGTTGGTTACTGCCTGCTTATTCAATTTTTTTTTTTTATTATCAAATAAAAACTTTAATTTGAAGGATCAAAGACAATGGTACTACTTAAGCATATATGTTACACAATATGGCTAACCACCACAACCAATTAAATCGCCAAATGCTTACATGCAATACACCACAGACGAGTGTCGGTCTGGGGGGTTCTGGGGACCTACAGGGGAGTTGATCGCGGGGCCCACCCTACTGTACGTAAAATTCAATTACCGGCCTCTCGGACATAAAACGCGCCCTTTTAATCACAATTTTTATATACAGTGTGCTAAACAGAAACTGTTATTGTGTGGCTACCATTAGCAAGTGAGTTCACAGCATCTGTCCAGTCTAACATATCATAGACACAGGGCTAGTTGCTCCATCCCATATACCCGTCCACCCCTCATACAATAGCCCCTCCACCACATTACAAACTATCCTCCACCCTCCACAATATCCCTCTCCACACATACAATCTCCGCCTCCACCCGCATTACATATACCTCCACCCATCATTCAATATCCAACCTCCACCCACTACTATATCCCCCCTCCAACCCACATAAATTATCCTCCTCCACCCAAATACATTATCCCCTCCACCCCACTTACATTTTCCCCTCCACCCACATACAATATCCCCTCACCCACTTACATTATCCTCCTCCACCCACAATTCAATAGCCCCTCCACCCAACATACATTATCCTCTCCACCACATACCAATATCCACCTCCACCCACATACAATATCCCCCTCCCACCACAACATACATTTCCCCTCCACCCACTTACAATTTCCCCTCCACCCACATACATCTATCCCCCTCCACCCACATACAATATCCCCTCCACCCACATACAATATCCCCCTCCACCCAACATACAATATCCTCCTCCACCCACATACAATAATCCCCTCCACCCACATACATTATCCTCCTCCACCCACATACAATATCCCCTCCACTCACAACATATCCTCTCCACCCACATACAATATCCCTCCACTCACATACAATTCCCTCTCCACCACATACAATATACCCTCCACCCAATACAATATCCCTCCACCACATACAAATATCCCCCTCCACCCACATTTACAATTCCTCCACCCACATACACTATCCCCCTCCACCCCTCATACAATATCCCCTCCACCCAACATACAATATCACCCTCACACATACACTATCCCCTCCACCCACATACAACATCCCCCTCCACCCACAGACAATACTCCTCCACCCACATACAATATCCCCCCTCACCCACATTCCACTATCCCCTCCCCCACATACAATACACCCCTCCACCCACTTACAATATCCTCCTCCACCCACCATACGCATTATCCCTGCCACCCGCATACAATATCCCCCTACACAACCCAACATACCTCTATTCCCCCCTCCCCCCACAACACTATCCCCCTTCCACCCACATACAATATTCCCCTCAGCCACATACAAATCCCCTCCACCAATACAATATCCCCCTCCACCCACATACAATATCCCCTCCACCCACATACACAATCACCCTCCACCCACATACAATATCCCTCCCTCCACATACAATATCCCTCTCACCCCCATACAATATTCCCCCTCCACCCGCATACAATATCCCACTCCACCCGCTTTAAATATCCCCCTCCACCATCATACCTATATCCTCTACTCCCACATACAATATCCCCCTCCCACCCACTTCACAATATCCTCTCAACCCACTTACATTATCCCTCCACCCACATACAATATCCCCTCCAGCCACATACTTGATTCCCCCTCCCTCCCACTTAAATATCCTCCTCCTCCCACATACAATTTTCCCCTCCACCCACATACAATTTCCCCCGCACACATACTATATTTTCCCCTCCACACATTCCATTATCCCCCGCCCACCAACATTACCAATAGTCCCCAATCCTCCCACATCTATTTCCCTCCAACCCACTTATACTTTATCCCTCTGCCACCCACATGAAATATCCCCCTACAACCTTCATGACAATTTCCGTCCTCCATCCCCTCATTTCATTTTCCCCTCCACCCACTTACTATTTGCTCCTCCACCCACATGACAATATTCCCCCTCCACCCACATACAATATCCTCCTCCACCCACATTACATTATCCCCCTCACACCCACATACATTATCCTACTCCACCCTACATACAAGTATCCTCCTCACCCACATACCTATATACCCCACCACCCAAATACCAATATCCCCGCTCCACCACATACAAGATCCCCTCCACCCCCCCCCCCCACATTTCCAATATCCTCCTCCACCCACTGACATTTTCCCGCACCACATACAATATCCCCCTCCACCCACATACATTTCCTCCTCCACCCACATACAATATCCCCCTCCACCCACATACCAAATCCCCTCCCCCCACATACAATATCCCCTCCCACCCACATACAATATCCCCTCTACCGACATACAATATCCCCTCCACCCGATACATTATCCCCCTCCACCCACATACAATATTCCCCCTCCACCCAACATATAATTTCCCCTCCACCCGCATACAATATCCCCTCCACCCGCATACAATATCCCCTCTACCCGCATACAATATCCCCTCCACCGCATAACAATATTCCCCCTCCACCCACATACTATATCCCCCTCCACCCACATACTATATCCCCCTCCACCCACATACAATTCCTCCTCCAATAGTCCACATACAATATCCCCTCACCCACATACTATATCCCCCTCCACCCACATACAATATCCTCCTCCACCCCATACACTATCCCCCTCCCCCAATACATATCCCTTGGTCACGCAACCCCACCACCTTCTAAAATAAACACCTGCAAGAAAGAAGTTGTTAAACTTCTATCACAGGGGTCAGGTGTTCCCTCACTTTACAATCAGGGACACATGTACACAGCACCTTACTAACGCCGATATACCTACATAACACCACCATATATGAGACCAACATAGAGGTCAGACACCAGCTCAGATATAACCTGCAACACCACCATATAGAGACCACATATAGGTCAGACACTAGCTCAGGTATAAAAACGACAATATGCCAGTTATAGAGCCTACATTGTGGTCAGACACAGCTCAGTTATAAACCTACAACACTGCATATAGAGGTCCACATAGAGGTCAGACACCAGCTCAGGTTATAACCTACAAACATTGCAGATAGAGGACCACATAGAGGTCAGACACCAGCTCAGGTATAACCTACAACACTGCCATATAGAGACCACCATAGAGATTCAGACACAAGCTCAGGTATTAACCTACAAATCACTGCCATTATAGGACCACATAGAGGTCAGACACCAGCTCAGGTATAACCTACAACACCGCCATATTAGAGCCACATAGAGGTCAAGATACCAGCTCAGGTCACATCACATTGACTAATATAAAAAATAATCCCTGAATGAGGAACTCACCGGAGACATCTTGACTGATGAGTCGTTCTTTCTCTTGTGTGTTCTTTTTCCCTCTCTTCTGCATCCGTTCACACCGCCATGATGACATGTCCCGGCCACAAACTCATCCCTGCAGAAATTACAACACAATATCTTAGAATCCTCAATTTTCCAGCATCTCTTTACCCATTCCCCACCTCTGTACAAACTTCCAAGGGTAGGGAGAGCGGCGTTTACAAAGCCTAGTTCTAAGGGGTTGGAGGGTGGGGAGAGGCCCAGGTACTAAGATAGGCCTTTCTTTAGGTAGTATGCCCCCGCTGGATAAGTTGGTAGGCCAGGCCCCAGTTGGTTGGTGGGTTCCGAGCCATGGGTGGGTAGGTAAATAGCCCCCAGGTAAGATAAGCAGGCCCCAGTTACGCATGTTGATAGGCTACATGTTAGGTTAGTGGAACCCCCCGAGTTTGGTTAGGACTGTGGTAGGTACTTAGGTGAGTCCAATTAGTTAGGCTTGTTGGTAGGTGGTTTCCCCTAGTAAGGTAAGCTGTAGGTAGTGAGGGTCCCCTTTATATTGGCTGCAAAGCAGTTAGGGGACCCCTATTGGTAGTATACTAGGGGAATGTTAGGGGTCTCCTTTAGTACTATACAGTTTGGGGTCTTCCTTTAGGTTGTATACAGGTAGTTAGGGCCTCCTTTAGGTACTTACAGTTAGGGGTCTTCTCCTGTTAGGTAGTATACAGGTAGTTAGAGGCTCCATTAGGTAGTGTGGCAGGATGTCAGGGCCCACCATTGTTACTGTGTTAGGTAGTCAGATCCCCCTTAGTATTTAGGTAGCCAGGGCCCCCTTTTGTTAGTTAGGGCCACCCTGTAGGTAGTCCAGGGCCCCCTTTGTAGTCAGGCCCCCTTAGAATTGCCAGGGCCCTCCATGTATGGGGTAGCAAGGACCCCCTTTTGTAGTTCAGGGCCCTCTGTGATAGCCAGGGGCCTCCCTGTAGGTAGTCAGGGCCCCATGTAGTCAGCGGCCCCCTTGTAGAGAGGGGCCCCCCATGTAGGTACCAGGGCCCCCATGTAGTTAAAGCCAGGGGCCCCCCTGTAGTAGGGGACTCACTTTTAGGTAGCCAGGGCCCCTCTTGTAGTCAGGACCCCCCCGTGTAGCCAGGGCCCCCTTTTGTAAGCCAGGGGGGGCCCCTTTTGTAGCCAGGGCCCCCCTAGAAGCCAGGGCCCCTTTTTGTAGCCAGGACCCCTTTTGTAGCCAGGGCCCCCCTCTAGTAGTCGGACCCACCTAGTAGCCCAGGACGGCCCCCTTGTAGTCAGGGACGCCCCTTGTAGCAGGCCCCCCTATAGGTAGCCAGGGCCCCCCTCTAGGTAGTCAGGGCCCCCCCTATAGGTAGCCAGGGCCCCCATGTAGTCAGAGCCCCCGAAGTAGAGAGGGCCCCCCCATGTAGGTAGCCAGGGCCCCCATGTAGTTAGCCATGGCCCCCCTTGTAGTCAGAGCCCCCTCATAGGTAAGCCCAGGGCCCTCTTGTAGCAGGCCCCCCTTGTAGCCAGGGCCCCCTTTTGTAGCCAGGGCCCCTCTTTTGTAGCCGGGCCCACCTAGTAGCCAGGGCCCCTAGTAGCCAGGATCCCTTTTTTGTAGTCGGGCCCCCCTCTAGTAGTCAGGGCCCCCTTAGTAGTCAGGCCCCCCCTTGTGTCAGGGCCCCCTTGTAGCCTGGGCCCCCTTTTGTATGGCCAGGCCCCCCTCTAGTAGTCAGGGCCCCTTTTGTAGCCAGGGCCTCCCATGTAGGTAGCCAAGGGCCCCCTTGTAGACCTGGGCCCCCTGTAGCGTAGCCAGAAACCCCCTTGTAGTCAGGACCCCTGTAGATAGCCAGGGCCCACCTGTAGGTAGTCAGGGCCACCCGTATAGGTAGCCAGGGCCCCCTTTGTAGAAGGGCCCCATGTTATGTAGCCAGCGGCCCCCATGTAGTTAGTCAGGGCCCCTGTTTAGTCAGGGCCCCCTATAGGTAGCCAGGGCCCCTATCGGTCGCAGGGCCCTCTTGTAGCCAGGCCCCCCTAGTAGTCTTGGGCCCCCTAGTAGTAGGCCCCTTGTAGCCTGGCCCCTTTGTAGCCAGGGCACTCCCCTTTTGTAGCCAGGGCCCCCCTAGTAGCCAGGATCCCCTTTTTTGTAGCAGGGACCCCTTTTTGTAGCAGGGGCCCCCTTGTAGCTCAGGGCCCCCCTTGTAGCCCGGGCCCCCTTTTGTAGCCAGGACCCCCTATTTAGTAGTCAGGGCCCCCCTCTAGTAGTCATGGCCCCCCTTGTAGCCAGGACCCCCCCCCCTCTAGGTAGTCTGGGCCCCCTTTGGTAGCCAGCCCCCTCTAGTAGTAGGGTCCCCCCTAGTAGTCAGGAACCCCTAGTAGTCAGGGGCACCCTCTAGTAGTCAAGGGCCCCCTTGTTGCCTGGACCCCCCCACTAGTAGTCAGGGCCCTTTTGTAGCCAGGCCCCCTCTAGTAGTCAGGCCCCCCGCTAGTCGTCGGGCCCCCCACTAGTAGTCAGGGCCCCTTGTAGCCAGGGACCCCCCCCCTAGTAGTCAGGGCCCCCTTTTGTAGCCAGGCCCCCCTCTAGTAGTCAGGGCCCCCCTAGTAGTCAGGGCCCCCCTTTTGTAGCCAGGGCCCCCTTTTTGTAGCCAGGGCCCCCCCTAGTAGTCAGGGCCCCTGTGGGTAGTTTAAAAAAAATAAAACAACAAACAGCCACTTACCTGGCTCGGCTCTGCTTGCACTGCATTGGCGGCGCGGTGAAGGGCGACGTCACAGCGCAGCCTACGTCAGCTTGTAGGGCCGGGCCGCCCCGGCAGGCTGAAGGCCCTAATGCGTTTCAGCCTGCGGGGAGATCAGCGAGCGCAGCGCTAGTGGCGCTGTGCTCCGCTGACACCGCGGCAGCACCAGGAGTCGGGGACATTAGGCCCGGCTACCGGGGCCCGGTCTCTGGGCGCTAGGGAGCAGGTCCGGGGTCCAGGGACCGGATGCGCGGCGGGCCCCGGGGAGCGACGGCACGCCTCCGGGGCCCACAGCGCTCCGGGGGGCCCACCGGGGGATTTCTCCCCCTTCCCCCCCCCTCCCGGTCCCCCGGCGGCCCAGTCCGAGCCTGAATACACAGGTGCAGTTACATGACTTCCAACAAAAACCCATAAAGTTATATGGGAAAGTACCCAAGAGTTTACTCAGAATGATATAACCTACCTGCAACGAGCGAGGGGAACCAAATACAAAAGCTTATAGAGCATGGAATAGAACACTTTTGTTATTTCAGTTGTTCAGGAGAGCTATACATAGCCTAATAGAAAGGCCAGATGATCCAACAGGTAAGTATGTTCTACAATCCTTGCGCAGGTTACCCTGAAAGGCCGTGTTCACACGGCTTATTCAAGACAGATTTGCGAGCCGGATTGCACTCGCAATTCCGGCTTGAATAAGGGGCGGGTGCGGGGCCGCGGCCCGCCGGACCCATAGACTTCCATTATCCACGGCGCGTATTGCGCCTGGATAATTGCCGGTGACTTTCTCCCCGCCGGCGGATTCGCTGAGGGGAGGAGCGACGGAATCCACTGTTCCTATGAGAACGGTGGATTCCGTAATTCTCGACGGATTGTGTTAAGGGAAACTATATTTTTCTAATGCTTTTGTAATGAAGTTTGTGGGAAAAAAACTTTATTACCATTAAGTTAGCTGAACAGCACGGATACTCCAAGTGGCGCCCCTTCCTGGACCACCCCCACTTTTGGGGCAGAGGGACCTGGGTGGAAACCATGACCATACTGGGAAAACCCAAACACAGCCCACGTTCCTAAGATGCAAAAACAAAGGAACTTAGCCCGCCCTGAAGGCCTTTGTAAAAATCCCTTGTATTTTAATTCATTCATTCTGGGCCTCTTCACACTAGGAAACCATACCCGCTCTCTTTTTGGTGTCATTTCTTCATGCCGGCAAACCCGTGTTCAATTTGGACAGCAGTAGTCATGCGGTGTACCCCTGAACCCCAACATTGGCGCCGTACTGCAGCGCAAATCCGGCGCGCAGTACGCGCCAATCTGTGCCGAAATAAGCCGTGTGAACGGCCCCAAAGAGTAAACCTAAAAGAAAACCCCGGGGAGGGCCCCAATCTCGGGACTCGGGGGACCCTCATTTCTAAACCCCTTAAAGGGGTTTTCCCAACTATTTTTAAAATTTCTACCTCCTGTTTTCAGCCTTCAGCTTTGGGGCTCAGAAGGGGCGTGTGGGGATTTGTTTGAAATTGCTCTGTGACCCAGCAGGATGACATCACCGGGCCTTTCCTTTCTATAGTCAAAAAAAGGTTGCTTATGTAAAGCATTGTGAGTAGCGGGAAAAGGTAAAGTTTTTGCCTCCAGGAAAAAGGGTCCTGGTTAAAATCCCTGTGGGACCAAACCTGTGTGTTTTTTTTTCTTTTCAATGCACAAACTGTTGGTTTTTTTTTATTTATTTGCATTTTGACTAATTATAAGGAGTACGGGAGTAAAATGACAGCACCGGGGGTTGAACACTCAGTAGTGCTAGAGGAAAAGTGATGCTGAGATGTCGCCCAAGGGAGGAACCTTCAGCCCTGGCGACCCCCTGGACGGCTGTAAACAATTGGATCACAAAAGGGAGCAGCTAAAACTAAAAGATTTGTTAAAAATAATGAATGGGGGAAAATTTTTATTTTTAATTTACAAATTTCCCCCGTCAATTTTACTTTTGTGGCAAAACCCCTTTAACGAACCCCCGTGCCAGGTTTGCTCAAAAAACTTCCCCATATCTTTTAAAATTTTCCTCTTTATTCCACGTTAAGCTGCCATTAACAGTCCCCTCCCCCAGGCACCCAAGGAGGTTCGCGGGGGACCATGTTCCGCAAAAGCCTTCCTTCATAAAAAGAAATTCAAATTTCGAAGGTATATGTTACCCGAAAACCCAAGCTATCCGGCTCGGGTTCAAACAGACAAGCCGTGGGGGTGAGTGGGATTGGGCATCCCATCCTATCATTTAGAAACTGGATGATCTGGGACCAAAAGCCCAACACTTTAGGTTTAGAAAGGAACCCGAAGTTAAATGACACTTTGGACATTCGTTTTTTGGGACCCTTTTTTTTAATATTCTTACATTTGGTTTAATGATAGGCCGGGCCGCCATAAGGGGGTACAAACCGGTTTCTTCCCCCTTTTGGGGCCCGGTGGAATAAGGGGGCCCGCGGCAAGGGGGGCCCCCCTTTTTCCTCACGGAGAGCGGGGCCCCGGGGCGCGGCCCCCGAACAAATCCGCCCGGCCCCCAGTGTGGGCCCCGAATTGCGGGGGGCCCCGGGAGGCGTGCCGCGCTCCCCGGGGGCCCGCCGGGGCAAACCGGTCTCTGCACGCCCCGGGGCCCGCGTCCCGGGGCCCAGGGGACCAGCCCGGGGGGTGGGGAATAATGTCCCCGGGCTCCCCGGGGGCGCGGGGGGGGTGTCAGCGGAGCGCAGCGCCCACTAGCGCTGGGGTCCGTTATTTGCCCGGCAAAGGGTTTAAAAGCTTTTGGCCTTCCCGCCCGCCGGCGCCCCCCCCTACTGTGAAAGGGAGGGGGGTTGGGGGACGTCACTTCCCCCCCGCCGCCTATTTCGGGCGGCAGGAGGGGGGGGAGCCCGGGTGGGCGGAGGGCCGAGGCTCAGGTAAGTGATTGTTTGGTTTTTTTAATTTTACTTGCAGGCACTGTGCCCATCTCTAAAAAGGGGGGCCCCCGGCGCTGCCTATCACTAAAGGGGGGCCCCGATGCCTATCACTAAAGGGGGTCCTGAAAAAACCTATTTATAAAGGGGGTCCCTTGGCGCTGCCCATCACAAAAGGGTTTCCCTACTGCCTATCACTAAAGGGGGGGGCCCCGGGCTGCCTATCACTAAAAAGGGGGGCGTGACTGCCTATCACTAAGGGGGGTGAATGCCTATCACTAAAGGGAGCCCCCGACTGCCTTTTCAATAAAAGGGGGGCCCCGACTGCCCTTTCACTAAAGGGGGCCCCGGGCTGCCTATCACTAAAAAGGGGGGCCCCGGCGCTGTTAAACACTAAAGGGGGTCCCTGGCGCTGCCAATAACAAAGGGGGGGCCCCGGCTGCCTTTTATCTAAAGGGGGGCCCCGGTGCCTAACATCTAAAGGGGGCCCTGACTCACCTAACCCTAAAGGAGGGGCCCCGACTTACCTTTTACTCTAAAGGAGGGCCCTGACTCCCCCCTAAAAAATCTAAAGGGGAGGGCCCCCACTTTCCCCCTAACCTCTAAAGGGGGCCCTGCCCCCTACAAAATAAAGGGGGGGTCATGGCTAGGTACCCCAACCCCCCCCCCCACCTGGGGTGGCCCAACCCAAAATTATCGGCGGGGGGTTTCCTTCCTAAATAGGGCCTATCTAATTACCGGGGGCCTTTCCCTTTGCTAAATTTCCTGGTAATAAAAATTTTTTTAGGGGAAGGGAGCCCATAGCTTTTTTAGCATTATTCCC